>UELU01139311.1:0-32080 GCA_900490025.1 Megastigmus dorsalis | reverse complement strand
ATCTAAACTAGAAAGTAGAAAATGAATCGAAAGTAAAAGGCGTGGAGGGCAGCTGGCAGGATTATCCTGCATCATCCCTCTTATATATACAGAGCAGCAGCCGCGAGGAAAGAGCTACTCGGAACCGTGAAGTCAAGCAGCTGTAGCGTAGGAGGAGGAGCGCAGCTTTATATCGACTATACACTGCACACACGCTATGCACATCGCCCCTGAATAAAATGTCGCCCGAATTAATCAAATTTATTATCCAGCGCACGAACTAACTGGGACTGCTGTTCGGTCCGAGTGGTTATTAAGGAATCGAATTCTCTCGTAGCGTTTGACTGACAGTTTTCCTTTTGTGTCGGGTGTTATATTGCAGGAACAGCTGATTTCATAATGCTTTCTTTGTATTCCTCTGGCGGGATTTACACAGTGCAGTTGCATTAAAGTAATGCTGCTATATACGTTTGGGAGTGTGAAGTTTGTTGCGTCCGACATGTTCCATATGAAAGATTTTGAAATAACGATACCATTGTATAACATGATTGTGTACATAACCTTTTTTATTTACGATAAGTAGAAATACGCGAACCTATATAATATGATGGAAAATATGAAGTTCTTTGACCTTTTAGTCTTAAAAGTACCTTAATCATATATCAATTTTACTCCATAACATTTATTATACCATAAACCCAACGATACACTATATATATATATACTATACTATACTATATACTATATAATATATACGCGTTAATCGCAACGTTGCTGAATAAACTCTATCGCGGTCAATCAAAGAAAAAAGTAGTTTCGTCACTTGCAAACTCCTCGCAAGTTTAAATTACTTATATATATATATATACGTATATACATAAAAATCACCGTTGCGCTCGCACTTCTTTCCCAATCCGCACGCACAAAGAGATTACGTGGAACATCTATCGCGACGACGGCTCATATAAACCGTTGCTCCGCCGCTGCACGTCTTCGCCATTGCCAGTTTTTAAGCGCCTCGAAACTGTACACACACACACACACACACACGTGCGGCAGCTGATGGCGATTAACGGCGCGCCACGTCGCGTCGGGACCGGATTCAGTGTGTGTCGCGTGCAAAGGTCAAGCGCTAACTCTCGTTATCGGGGTCTGCATCGGTCAGCAGCAGCAGCAATAGCAACAGCAGCCGTCGTCGTCGTCGTCGTAGTCGTCGTAGTCGCGCCGCCCGGCCGATTAATTAATCAGAGCCGTCGCGCTCGATCGACGTCCTCGTTAAAAGCGATGCTCTCTCGCGCGCCCATTTTTATTTTTCTCGCGCCTCGCTCCTATGTACTGCGTTTTACACCCGAGATATGTCGGCAGACCTTTTTCCACGTGGGTTTTGACTGTATAGTTGGCTTTTGGCAAATATGTGATCAAGTGATTTTTATGCCTCCCCCCGCAAGGATTGACCGACGAGACGAAAGCGATTTGCTACAGTTTTTGTGACTATATGCGAAATGGATGTGCTTTCGGTGCGAGGAATAAAGCTGATGCGAGCGAGATGCTTGAATGGGCGATAAAAAAGAATTGCGCTGCGGAATGTTCAGAATTTTTAGTTTCTTGTGTATATTGTATCAATTAGGGTCACTGCACATACCGATGTTTGCTCGCTTAATGATTTCTCAAATTCTTCCATCGCTTCTCTTTTATATACCTATAAATTATTAATGCGAGCGTTCTAAACGTAATATAACTGATCTTTTTCTTTTTTTTTTATAGAGCTAAAAATAATGCATTTTATAGAAATTATGTCAGTTCACACAGTTACCTTCAAAGCATTCAATTTATTAGCATTTTATATAAAATTGTAAATATTTAGACAAGATTTTTCATGTTTATTATATAAGTAGATTCCTAGTCGAGAACCGATGCAATTATATGTATATTAATAGAAAAACAAAACAAATTTTTTAAATAATTTTGTTCGTGTGAAAAAAATCTTTTCTTCAAAAGCTTTATAATAAAGACCTATTACATGTGTTTTCCAACAATAACATCGGTTAACGCTTTTAAACGGCTTTATAAATTTTTTTAATTTTTACCTGTAATCAAATTTTTATTCATTTTTAATTTATTAAACACTTTTACCTTCGTCAAAGTTCGTATACGCATTAGAAATTTAATTTCAGTATTGCCTTGATGTACCAGACGACCCAGCCAATAATTTATATCAGTTTGAATGTCAGCGCATGCATGGAAAATCAAATGTCACAGAAAACATTGGAACAAAATATTATTTTTAAACTATATTATTTCTTAATGCTGATAAATTATTTGTTGTTTTTAATTATAATGTATTTGTTTACTACACAGATAAAGATTAAAAATATTATGTGAGATAATAAATGGATGAAATCTTATCTAAAGGTTTATATATGTTTCCAAATTTGCTTTATTGAATAAATAAAATTCGAGAGAAAATTGTTAAAAAATTGACTTCACATGGCAGTGCTAATCTATAATTTACTCTCACTATCTTATCTGATAAAAAATTTTTTTTCAAAGATGTACTCTTCATTTTACGAATTATTTTACTCATTTCGATAATTATTATCCGAACGCGATAAGAATTTAATTCTGTTTGATCTGATTCACGCCAAAAGTGTAATCCAAATCCTTAGCAAAAACATTTGCAAATATAAGTCAATAAAACGCTTTCTGTGTACTTTTCTGAAAATAAATAAAATTTGAAAGGATCTTCATCAGAATATCACATTTTTCATCGGCCAGAAAGACTCGTATCATTCTATTTAAAATTGTGTGTTTCGCAATACTTTTATCTCGTAGCAAGTAAACAACCGAAGTAAATATATGCAGTGGATTTTGTAAATGATCGATGATGCAAACTTCAACAGCTACCACAATCTTCCTTTTAATCCACTCGGTGCGGTTTTCATTGAGCCTTTTCTTTTTTGTCGGAGTGACGCTCTATCTAACTTAGGTTATCGAGCAACGCTGATAATGAGTGACGTTTGAATGCTTTCTCTTGTGGCTTATCGTAGTTGGGCTTCGTATACCAGTTGACTACTCTTTTAAATTCAACGACATCGATTGCCGTGAAGAAACATATTGGATTACTCTTGGATTTCTAATAATATCAAACGGCTTACAATTTTTCTTACATTAGAAACAATTAGTTAGTGTCGTAACTGAAATTCTAAAAATCTTATCGTGCAATCGAGGGAAAAAAATAAGTTTTGTATGAATGATTCTCATTTCATTCATCAAAAACTGTTTGCACTGCAATAAACCTTAATTTTTCTAGACGCCACGATCTTTATTAACCACGTATGTAAATCTTTGCGGGTATTTCTCTTTATTGCATTGAAAAAAGCACGAATTGAGAAGGTGATGGTTCTGTAAGAGCGAAAGTCACAAAATATTTACCATGATAACAAGATCAACGTGTTTCGCTCGAGATTAGATTATTAGCACTCCAAAATAATGTACATTTTCAGACACTTTACTTTAGCTGATGATCGTAAAGCAGAAACATGTGCTATTGGTAAATCAATACGTACAAATGGCATAATTATTCGAGAGATTAGTTATTCTTGTCCACTATACACTGTTACAATACGAAGTCAAAATCTTCTAACTATAGAAACTTTATACATGGTAATAAATCCATTTAAAATCATCTACTGCACTGAAGAACTAATACTATTAATACAGATAGTTTCGAATCCAATAATCGTGATCGGTGCATTAATGCAGCAACATCTCTTTGTTCTTAAAATACACGCTCCTTATCATCAGCTTTAACCTTATCACTCGACGCCTCTTAATCCACAGCAAACACACTCCTCGTTGCATGAAAAAAAAGCAGAAAATTTTCGAAAAAAACAAGACACTCGACATCGCCATCAAAACCAGCCACAAAAATCTCTTGAACGTGAACATACCGGGGAAAAAAAGTGTATTTCCTATAAAGTCGCGAATCATTCAAGTACATAACCTGCGAGCGAGTGATTTTATACTAGAACCGATGAATAAGAAGCTCTTGGTGTGCATTTCCCACGATTTCGAAGGCCTCTTATATGCTCGCTGCACGTGCAGCGCCGAAGTTAGCGCGTAGCTTTTTATCGCGACGTGATTTTTTTTCGAGGGGTCTAGAGATAAGATCTCTCGCGATATGTACCGAGACGCGAAGTCGATGACGTTTGTCTATATGTGCTCGCTTTGAAGTTGTAAGGTGCGAAATGAAGGATTGTTCCTGCAGTCTGACGAAATTTCTTATCTATACTCACGAGGAAGTGCTAATGTACAATGTGCAAAGTTTTCGCTATTGACTTAATAGTGACACAATGGTTCTATGTTTCTAATGCTAAAGGAAAAATGATGCGTTAAAAAAAATTGCATTATCCTCTTGTAAATCCTAGAGAAGTTGCTTGAAGATAATTAAGAAAGGAATTGCAATTACATATGACGCTTTCTGATCTGTTTCTACAAAATTTTCAGATAACCGCACTCGTATGAAAAATTCGGTGCTTGAAATGGAATTTAAGAATGTTGAACTATATATAACACTATCAATTTCCTGTATAATATAAAATAATATAAGAACGAAAAGTAAAGCACTCAACTTTTATCTTTAGACGCTTTCAATTATTTGGTCTCATCTCAACTCGACAATTATTATTAAATTCTTTATCAGTATATAAGCACGCAACAAAAACTCTCCGCATCGCTGACCGGCCACTTCAATCGAGTTCCACGAAAAGTATAGAACAAATTATTCCGTGATGAGTCGATTGCGATTGTAAAATTAGTCGCGAGGGCTTGAATCCTGCGGCGTTTTTTATCATTATATAATTTATTTTTGTCGCGGTTGTCGTGTCTCGCGGCGAATCGAGAGATAATGGATAACAAATCGCTCGCGGCGCTCGCCTTATTATTCCATCGATTTCAGCAGAGTCGAGTCTCGCCGAACGTGCCAATAGCGTAAGGAGGTGGCTTTTTCACGTAAGCGCTAATTGATAACGGGTTTTTGCCAATGATTCGCGTATATATCTTGAGCATTCTTGATCTTGTTTTTCGAATCTGTCTTCCTTCTCGCTGCTTATGTTTACTTTCTACAGTTGTGCTACCAAATTGTGTTGCTAATGAAAAATTGCAAATCGGTAAATATAAAGTCTTTAGCGACATGAAAATAGACTTTTTAAATTACCATATGAAATAAAAAAATGAACATCTGTGCTCATGAAAACACCATTCATAAGTCAAGTATATGATAAATGCTAAATATAGCTTTTCCCAGAAACAGTAAATTAAAAAAACCAAAAGAACTGAAAATGTTTATCTATTTAAACAATATCATCTTTAAAAATATGCAATACCTACCGTTAATTCGTATAAAGTTGATATGCACAATCGTAAAAAATTTTGTATTTATTTTTAATAATTCAATGAAAAATTTTCAGGTTATCGATGTTTAGAATTCATTATATTTTATTACGTCCATCAAGATTGATAAAAAGAAATGAAGAGTTACCTTTTTATCGTAAAAAATTGATATACCTGACCGAGCAATAATGATTATATTATATTAGCTATTCAGTATACAAAAAATACAACAATGTACGTAATCAGCTTATAATGGCATCGAAGAGATCGCAATCGTCTTCAGCGACTTCAAAGCTCGCGACACGAATTTTTCCCGACTGCAGCCAATTAATTTTCCGCGCAAGACGCGAAATAACGAAATCCCCGACACTCATAAGCTCCCACAGCCTCTTGGCGACCAACAAAACAACGGCGCGCACACACACTCAACATCTCTCTCTCTCTCTATCTTTCGCTCGAGACTCTACGCGGTACACACGAGAGTCCCTCTTATCTCCTGCCGACGCGGAGAGTCGCGCAGATGATGCACGTCTCGAGAACGTGTGCCGCAGATGCAGTGTGAGTCTGTCTCGGGGCAAGCGACGCACAATATGATGTCAGAGCGTGATGTCATTGGGCAGCCACCGCCGCACAAAGTGCCTTCCCTCGTCGCTCGTCATCTATACATATACACACGAGTGTCGAGCTGCGGACGGAAAAATCACGGAACCCTCGGACGACGATTAAAGCGCACCGCACCGCGAACGTCTTGATTTTTCTCGCCTCTAGCTGGCGGTTATACGTGGCTCTTGCTATTTGCCTGCGAGCTCTGCAACGCGCCGATGACGAATGAACCGGGATAAAGAACGTTGGATTTTTGCGCTGCGGTTGGCTAAATCGAGGCGTTATAAATGAGCGCGCTGCCCGAGATGCTCAATGGCTCTGCTTCGCGATGACTTTTGACCAAGTGTATTATATGCGGATCGGAGACTCTTGCGCTCGCGACGAATATAATGAAGCGATTGCTCACGGCGCGGTCGCGATAAAATTTCTTTCACAAACGGCGCGACGCGCGATTTGTCGTCCTTTGTGCAAGATGGTTTTTGCGGTCGGAAGAAGAAACTCTATAAAATATGTTAGTTTCAATGAAAGAATTTAGCTCTTGATCGTTTTCGAATGGAGATCAGTAAATTGTGATTAGCATAGTTTTACTATAGAATTCATATTTAACAATAACGATAAAAAATTGTTTTATACTGTATGTGCGTCCATTCGATTCAATCTAAAAAGTAAATAACCACTTTGATCAAGGGCAATAAGCTTTGGCTCTTTATCATAAAACTTACTTGGATTTTATGTTTGTTTTTACCGATCAGCTGCGAAGCCTTGCAGCTTCAACCCGCGGAATCTCAACTACGTTTGCACCTATACACAAATTCCTGCGAAGAATTCTCGCGATAATTAAGCGCTTTTCTCTCTCTTTCTCGCTCCTGCGCAGTTAATGACTCGAGTCACGAAAGTTCCCATGAGAATTTACAAAACAAAATAATAACGACCGAGACGCTCATAGGAAAAGAATATCTGCAGGAGAGGAAGAGAAAGAACGCGAAAACGGAAGTAAAGCAAATAAAACGCAAAATTAAAGGACATTATGTTCGGTTAACAATCGATAAATCAGCTCGAGCGGTCTCCGCGCTATATAAGCACTACGCGTCTCTCGCATGAATTATGCGCGATAAAGTATCGCGCGCGGCCCGGTAAATAAATCCCGCGGCTGCACGGCGCGCGACATCAAATTAAGGGGGCGACAGAACTGACAGAGAGAGAGAGAGATGCACGTATATGAAGTATACACGCGGCCGTGCCTTATTGTTGTAGTCATTATAAGTAATGCGCGTGTGGGTTTGTTCCGCTATAGACCTGAAGTTCTGTTCGTCGGACTTGTTTGGAGTGCGTTTACAATTTTTGCAAATATAGTAATAAGATAAAGTTGCTTAAAAAGGAATGTTTTTTTGCATTTTAAAAAATGTTTAAATACATTTTATATACAATATATATCGTTCGATAATACTTGTATGTGAGATTTTTACAAGATTAAATAAAAATTTGATTTATTTCTGGAGCTTCCTTTTAACTAAGATAATATTTTCGTAACTTGAGTAAATGTATATATATATATATATATATATTGTCTTTATCTACGACCTGTAGACTGTGCGGCGCCTATATTCTTAAAATTAAATTAAAATTCATCCTGTTCTTATTCATTCCAGACACTTAATGTGAAATAAAATAAAATTATATACCTGTATAGTGAAGCAAATATTTATAAGAAAAACAGCTATGCACGCGAAATAATCACTGATGATATATTACAGAGTTATTTTTAAGCTTTCTTAATAATCAGCCACAATACGGTTGACTCAGCTGCGTCCAACTACGCATTACAACGTATGCAGTACAGGATTTAAATCGTCTCGAGTAACAAAAAGTTTCGTGGCAATAGGTAATACGTCATAATGTATAATAGTCACCCGAAACTCGCTTTTAACGCGACAGAAAATGTATCGATGCGTCAAATTTTTCTCATGTCATTTTGCTCGCTTATGCGCCGCGTGCACAGGTTATACGGAACGTAGTATATATAATACAGTTACTTCGCGGAACAAAGATTCCAGCAAAAACCGCGCTGCGTTGGCTAAATTCTTATTACGAAGAAAGAATATTTGCTGAGCTTCTCGGTGCTGCTGCTGCTGCTGCTGCACCGAAGAAATAATTTCTAAGCAAAACGCAAAGTCGTATGCGGAACACAATGAAGTCCCTTATCTCTCTGCGCACATACGCTTATTCGCGCGACAGAACCAATACAACGAATCGTTGTGCTTGCTGGAAAAAAACTCGCACGTCCATATACGTCGTCGCGTAGAATGTTGTATATATAATACGCACGTGACGTGTGACGTGTTCTACAGAAATTAAATTACGCCATTGCTTTGATATATAATAAATAAAATGGTGACCCGACTTTTTTTTTCATTTGTTTTGAAAAAGTGTCCGCTTCGTATATCGCACGCAGGATATATCCTTGTATAGATCTATGAATATACAACCTAAGGCATTAAACTCTAAAATACTGCATTCTTAATAATTTTCATCACATTCTTTTGAACGATACGTAGATACAGTTAAACCAAGCCAAGCATTCAACGGCATATATATATCATCATCGAAAAAAGAAGCGATTGAGTAATCCGCAGCATGCGAACGTAAGTAGAAACGAGCATTATTTTAAGCTGCGCGATGTATAAACAAGTTGAAAATAGCAAAATACTCGCGCGCTCGTATAAAAAGAACGGCGCGCACTATGCGCAGAAAAAAAAAAAAGATCCGCCGCCAGTAGCACAGCCGTAAAACCTCTACATATATATACGCTTCTATAAGTTCGAATCCGAGCCTCGCGAGAGAGTAATTCAAGTGGCACTCGTTTGCATATATACACACATATGCTCAGGCGCGCAAGTATGGAGAAATACTTATTACTGCCGCAGCGCACCAGAGGCGCAATGTCCATAGCGCTCACCTTGAATGCTGCTACATGCACCGTGTAATTTCTCACTCGAGAAAGGACGTCGATCGCGGAAACGCTATGTACAAGCGTATCGAAAAGACCTCGCATATACACACGACTTCTGTACATATCCTCGACAATTGGATAATATGCAAACATTGTCAGGGCGCGCGAAAATTGTACACGCGGACGGAGCCGCATAATGGTAAACGCATGCGCACGCAGTGGGCGAGAGAGTTGCGTTTTAGAAAATATCGCGAGCGCGCCCAGGTAATTGGCTGCGCGTGCATTGTACGCCGGTTCAACGACTTGCCCTCTGCGCATGCGTGTGTGTGAGCGCGCGTGGTTCGGTATATTGCGCGATAAACAACCATTGCATAATAATACTCGAGAGAGTAACCCGCGTGGATATATAGCTTAAGGCAGCCTCGAGTCTATACCGCCGCATACGCGTATAAATGCGCGCGCGCGCGACTTTGTGGTGAATACGGTGTACGCGGTGTTTGGGCGAGTCCTAAGCGCGAGACGCGTTCGTCGATTGTACCTTGCAGCAGCACCGGTTGGCTATGCGTATGCGTGTGTACGTGGCGGGCCTTCGGGGGGGGGGTTTTTATCTCGATGCGATTCTCGTATTACGCGCTGCGTACGGATGGTTGCGGCGATTGGTCGGACTCCTGATTTCTTTTTTGTTTCTTTGCTTTTATATAGGTATGGCTGTATAGACGAGTACTGCGGAAAAGGGGAGTTATTGCATGTACGGCGATTTGTTATCGGCGAGACGCGGTTAATGTGTCGGAACGCGGCGAGAAAATTATTTGATTTGAAAACAAAGCTATATTGTTTTCGAGTTATTGTTACACGTGGAGACGAATTTTTATTTTATATGATTTATGTAAGTTTGAAAGTGTGTTGTCTCGATTTAAATTATTAATTATTTACAAAAATCATTATTGGAAAAAAAAATAAGAGGTACTTTAAAAACGGATAAATTTTGATTTTATCTTTATTAATGTGAAAGTATGTCGCAAGTTTTTTTAGCCAAACATGTTAAGATACGGTCTATTTCCACGGAAGCCATGTAATATGGGCAAATCGATATGAGAAAATGTTTTATCTCAAATTTCAGTTTGAGGAAAAGATTCCATCTTAAACTCGAGAAGTTTAAATATAAAACATTTATGAAAATGAAAAGTTGAGGTAGAACTTTTTTGACCTGAAAAGCTGAAATATAGGACCTATTATATTTGATCCGAAAAGTTGAGATAGAACCTTTTTCCGCAGCCAGCGATATGATCATAAATTACCATATTTTCTTTTCTTCCAACATCTTCAAATCTTTATTGTCGTTTCTTTAGTCTCAGTCTTACCTTATCTCGATTCATTGCAATTTCGTTCATTCTGTGCATCCATTTCTAAGAAATGCTGTTTCCTTAAATAACACATGATTCGACCAAGTCGCAGTTACATTTCATAAATGCTGTTTGATATCATCGGGTAAAACCCACCGATTAAATCGTGAAACTTCTTCTTTCTCTTTTGTTTTTGTAACACGACTTTAGATATCCTGCAACCTCCTTTGATAAAGATTGCTGCGGTGAGCTAAGCTCATATAATCTTCTTGAATCCTCTGTGCACACTAACAGAAGATATACATATTGCATGAAAAACAGTATAAAATGCTCACGAGGTATTTATCAATGCTCTATAAAACAAAAAAAAAATCAAGTCGCATAATCAGTTACAAAGACGATCCTAAAACCGTAATTAACTGGTTCTAATTCCAGTTTAGCCCGCAGCTACATAACCGAGAAATGGAGACAAAAACAGCTTCGGCACGTCCAAAGCATTCGAAGAATCTAGCAGTGTCGTCTCATCGCCGAGACGATAAAGCTATGGGACGCGCGTAATTCGAAGCGCTGCGCGCACCGACAGTTGCACCGAGAGCAATTATTTTCCCACCAGCAGCAGCAGCACACGAGGCGCTTCGCGGATCACGTTTGATCAGAATGCCGAGGTAATCTGCCGCTGAGACGCGACCTCGCACCGCTATATATATAAGCGACGACACAAAACAAGGCTAATTGAAGTGAACAAAAAAAAAACAATGCCAGACGCGGTCGTTGACCTATACCACGCAACGACGCCTATTGGTCAAAGCATACGTGTATCTCTGCGTATGCACGAGACATACAAGCTCTGCATCGGCGTCAACTGTATATATATGCATGTCAACTCGCGAAACTCTCTTGAGGAGAGCAAACATCGAGGTACAGCTTTATATTGTACATACTCTGTTAGCGTCTGTACGAGCGCAAACAGTATTTTCAATAACACTTGCATCAACACCGCGCGGAGCGAGAAACGAGACGATCAGCCTCTCTTTCTCTCTGCTATGCGTGTCGCTCTTGCGGAATGCGTCGCTCAGCAATATGTTTTCGCGCGCTCTGCGCGAGCGATAAAGAGAGGAATCGACTATACATATATAGCACGGAGCACTATACGAGACGAAAGACCGCGAGAGAGTATATCCTATATGATAGCACTTACCCACCGGCTGCGTATACCTACATTTAATCTGGCATCTCGCTCTCGCAGTTTCGCGCTTATCAAAGAGCGCTCCCGAGAGATAAGAGCTCGTGCAGTGTATAAGCACGAGACCCCGTTTCGCATATATAGATATATATATATATAGAAAGGCGAGCGCGATCGTACAAGGGGCCTTTTGTCGTGCGGCCGTGATGGACTGTTTGCATTGGCGCATACTCTGTGTGATGATTGCGTGCCTATGTGCATATGATGATTGTGTGTGTGTGTGCAATCAGGCCGACGATTAGAACGCGGCTGACAAGACGCACGTGTATTTCTGATCGTCTGCTGCTGCTGCTGCTTGTGCGGGGGCCGAAATTCGCGGAACCGCAATGCAAGCAGGCTACTTATCTCGCTCGATGAAGCTGCGAGGGTTTCCGCGGCGTGGAATTTGCCGTATAACGTTGTTTTTCCTTGGGCGCCGCAAGAAAATTAGTCTTGCGCGGTCCGATATACATGCGCACACTTACGATATGTGCTCGCTCGAGGATGAGATTACTACTATATTTGTCTCATCTAACCGGGAATATGACTGCTCGCAATCATCGCCAGTGGAAAATATCTTATCGCTCTCGGTTGTCCTGTGCCTGGGTTGGCGATTGTTACGTATCCGCGTGGCAGTGTGCTTATAACGAGAAACGCCACATGCCGCGAGGCATCGCGAAACGTCATCTCTCTTGCGCTTTATCCGAGGCTCTCTCTCTCTCTCTTTTTCTCTCTTCTTCTCGTCTGCCGCGTGCTGCACACATACAAGGAGTTCGACATTTTGCAGACCACTTTTTCCTCAATAAATTCAATGTGATTGCGAATCGGCAAGCGACTTTGTACGAGTTTATGTTGACAATTAATAGCTCGCGACGTGCAAGACGATGAAAATAAACTGCAGACCGGTGGTTTTAGGGTATAAAGTGAAAACAAAAAAATTTTAATTGCATATACTGCAGTTTAATCATTGCAAGATTACATTTTCCAATTAAATTGTCACTATGGTATTGAGAAATTAAATCGAATAGGGTAGATCTCTCGTAAAGTAATAAGATTTAAGCCTTTGTGAGTGCTATAAAGTACCGCGACAAAATACACTTTTTCGAGGCTAAACTCGCAAATAATACGTACTATACACGCGAGATACTGATACTAAATTCTCTTTAACTGTACAATAAGCGCAGCTAATATTGGATGTACAAAAAAGTTCTTACTACATTATATGAACTTCGGTGTAGTATCTTGAGAGTTGTTCAATGTATCTCAGTTTCATGCGGTAATTCTTCGCTGGAGGTAATTAGCTCAATTTTTTCGTTATTTAGATTTGTAAAATAATTTAACAACAATGAATAAATGCATCCATTAATAGCATGATATAATAGAATTTTCATTAAAGATAACGATTATTTATTTTTAACGATTTCTATACTGTGATATCCTGATCTCTTAAATTAATCTTCTCATATTATTACCGTAATAATATAGATATCAAATCTCGTACAATAATATCGCTTACAAGGACGGCCCAATTCAAGGATACCATTCAAATTTGAGAACAACTTTTATGCTTCTAACGTATACGAAATACAGTACCTATGATTGTTCTCATAAGCTATTGTTTCCAAAGCATGAACCATAGCGTAAAATGTGCTGACAGTACAATGGATTGGTATTAACAGAATTATAACTTTCCAGAATGCATAATCGTACGATTAGCCTTTTCACTCTCCTCAAATTACAACTTATTTCTTCCACTAAATTTTCTTTTCTTATTAAAATTACTGCGAATCCGTTGGAAAGATACGACTGTTCTGTTAATCGACACCTCAATTTTTTTCTGCTATATTTACGAAATTGAGAACTAATGCGGGTTCGGGTTGTGTGTTATAGTACCAGAAATCTACACCTTCCAAATTTTTAGAATCTGACACTTGCTGAAAACGATGTTTCCACTGACTTTATTTTTATTCCTCCACTGCTCGCTCATGTAAAAGAAAATTTTAAACTTTATTACAGAATAAAGTTACAATTCGTTTTGGTAAAATCCATACTAGACAATCACATATAGCATCCAACAATGGAAATTCGTACTCGGGAAATTACCTAAAAAAAAAAAAAGAAAACGCTCAGAGAAATGCACCGCTTTGGTTCACCCGAAGAAAACCACTCGCGTGCATCCAAGCTATATATAATACCGAGCTCTGACGCAACTCTAGAAATCGAGAAAATAAAAAGAGCTCGCAGCTCCTCGTTCGTTTGCGCACGCACACGCGAGTCCGTAAAACTAGCTCGTCCTTCAAAAGCCGCAAGTGCAATGAGGCAATTACGAGTTGCCCCTATATCGACGCGAACGGATCTCGCGCTAGCTGCTCTCAAATCGTCAGTTTTCACTTAGCGCCTGAGAGAGAAACGAGGTCTTAGTCGACTCACGCCAGCGTATAATACGCGGGCATATAATCCTCTCATCGCTCCTTTTATGTAATCGCGCCGTAATTGCAGTGTACGGCGCCACCGCCGCCGCCGCCGCCGCCGTCGCCGTCGATTATCCCGCGGGCTATACTGTAACAACCTGCGCGTCGTTTCTGCGTAGGTACGAGGGGTGGGGGGTGTAAGGGTGTTGGGGCGAGATAGGCATTTGTAATTATTTCAATAACAATGTTACTTCTAAGACTGGTAATTTTTTAAACGTTGTAGAATAGTACGTCAAAGAATAATAATTATTTTTAATTATTTCAGAATAGAAAATAAAAATCTTTTTGGCTTCAAATTCTGGTTTCAATCGTACATTTAATCCCATGTAATTTGAAGTGGAACCAAAAGAAATCGTATAAAAAGCCATAATTGATTCAAAAGATTAAAAATTCAGTACAACAGAGTTCGGATCCCGTTTCTTAGTGCGTTGCCATGGTTACCCATTCATTTAACATTGAGTTTTTGGCAATTTGAAACGTGCAGTCTTTTAACTCTATTATTTATGATAGTTAAAATTTATGTTACTTATAAAACTGATATTATTAAATACTTGAGGGATTAATTAACTCTTTCATGGTGTTACAA
This sequence comes from Megastigmus dorsalis, assembly GCA_900490025.1. Taxonomy (NCBI): domain Eukaryota; kingdom Metazoa; phylum Arthropoda; class Insecta; order Hymenoptera; family Megastigmidae; genus Megastigmus; species Megastigmus dorsalis. Next base: position 17,535 of record UELU01139311.1, on the reverse strand, counting down.
TTTTTAGGATTAATTTACTATTTTTAAAATATTCTTAACGCATATCGTCTTACTCTCCCCTACGCGCCTTCTCATGCGCATTCGCATGCGCGGATGTGCCAGACTCGTTCATTTTCTGTAGCCTACCTTTCGTCGCTTTTCTCGACTTATATATCATGCTCGACTTATTCATGTTTCTGGATTTCCTTAGCTGATTAATGATAAGGAAGCTGCTTAGTCCTCCTTAAGGCTTTTCATTTGAAACAGTTATAAAATCCACTATTGATCAATGGGTATCAGAATTAATTTTTTATTTCTGATATTTTTGACTCTGCTAAGATATATTTGAAACTTGAATATGGAATACTGTTATTTTAATAACTTCGTGCTGGAGTGTTTGATTTTATCAGTTTTACATAAGTATTCTTCAATGATTTAAATTCAAACTGAATTAATTGATACATACTATTAAGTATCTGAATGAGTTCTTGTCTGGCATCCAAGTATACAGATGTTGTCGTTGATCGGGATTTGTATACTATACAGTTTTATATTTATATAATTACATACTTTAATAAATTATATGAGAATACAATGAGTAAATTCAAAATCTTATCAGAATTTGATAGGACTATATTTTTTTGATAGGACTGTGTAAGATAAACAAGTTTTTTCTAATCTCATATCTGTCGCAAAAAGTTCCACGATATCATATTTATTCAGTCATACAAGACTTCTATTAATTATTATATTCATTTAGTTGTCGTTTATATGCTTGGTTTGCATCATTGAAATGCAACAAAAATGTTTGGTAATGTTTCTTTCACGCTAAATGTGTTTTACAACTGCCAGATACATAAAATACAAAATGTGATAAATATTACAAATAAAATTTGAGAGATAATTTAAATATTATTTTATACAATAATCACTACAAAATACGCGTTGAAATCAGTTCATTTTATTTAAAATTTTTTATTTTTAGAATTTGTTTGTTTTTCTCCTTTATGTATCGAGTGCACTTTATTATGACATAAAAATTTCAAAATAAAAGTTATATTAAATAAACATAAAAAATGTTGAATAAATGGTTTTCTTTTATGAACAACAATAAAAATAATTATCACTAAAATGTTTGAAAAAAAAAGTTTTTACTTTATAAATATTTGAAGTAAAATTGTAAATCTAAACTTAAAGGTTTCTTTTTCAATTAAACAGTCATGGTGCAAAACGTATCTTTCAGACGTACAGTTAATTTTTTATCTTGTTTGTGTTCTGATAAATTATCACTTAATAAAGATTTTAACCTAAGATTGCATCTATTGACGTAAGAATTTATTGAATAAGATTAATATGAATGCACTTATCATTTTGGCTGCAAAACATAATCCTACTTATCACAAATAATGTCAACAATATCGATAAGTGTACAGATCCATCAAATTAAATCAATATTAAATCTTCATTTCCGTCATCTAATTAATAAGTGTAAAAATATTTGTTCGTTCAAAGTATTAATCCAATTCTACATTAGCTTACTAAAAAGGCAGAAGCATCTTAACATTTTCAAATATTGCAGGCTTTTGAAATTTAGTAAAATCTTCAATATTTGTTAGTATGAAAAGTTAATATTGCAAAACTAAATGATACCGAGAATATCGTTGAAATTGACAACAGAGCGTATCTCATGGAAATACATTTCTAAAGTTAAAATACAACGTGAATCACAGCATGTAACATTGAACATCGGCTCCTACTGAGATATGACTTGCATCTGACCTTACAATTTATTGTTATGTTTCGTTATAAAATAACAAGTACTTTTCTATTTGCATTGAGCAATAAACCTGAAAGACAATAGATGCAAAAAATAAGCTATGTAGTATAAAACTTCGATTTTTTCCCCGATTCGATAATATTCTTCATTAACATCGTCAATAACTTTGATATAATTGCAACGTCTCTAATTTATCGTAAATTATTTTATTCTGAAAAGGAATTCAAGGTATAGATTGGGTACTTATTTCGCATAATTGCAACCGGAGCCTCGAACTCTGAAATCCCCTATATGCATTCACGTTCGTCAAACGTAATCATAAAACACTTCTCGGTATTCGAACTCGAGATTCTGCCTACTCTTTCAACTTTTCGATTTGCAGTCACGAGCAGACCGCTGAATCAAATCAATGGCTATTCGCTGCTTTTAACGAATATAGCTGATGACAGAACATATACATAATATTCGATTTGGATAATGGTCTCATGCTCGATAGCCAAGCTCACGCGTTCGAAACTCCGACCACTCGTACTACTTCGCACTACTCTATCCACAATATCGCGTTCCCGTGTATATATATACATCTGGATCGCTGTGACATCATCAGCAGTATCCTGCATGCACGAGACGCACGCGTATCGCGATAGCTGCTCAAATCGTACAACCTCGTCGTCTTCGTACACGGTGCAGTTTCGTCCCCTTCGCTGCGGTATAATCTCCTCGACTCGTTGGGGACTCGCCTCGTGCGCGCGTGCATATGCGCAACGTATGTACAGACAATGCATGCGTATATATATAGGCAAAAGCAGAGCAGCACGTCGCCGAGTCCGATGTGTCGTCAGGGTTCGGCGCACGGGCGACGCGCCGCTGCGAGTCGCGGCCGTCAAAGTCCCGGTCACTGGCTGCATAACGTATATACGTGTCCCTCATAACAACCTCCACTCATCTCTGACTGTCTCGCTTATGTGAATATGGCCTCGCTCTGTCTCGCTCTTTCTCATTCTCATTCCGTATCGGTCTCTTTGTTTCTCGTACGCGCGAGGTCGCCAATTCTGCGTGTACGTGTGCTTAGCTTTCGCGCGCTAGTCCACTTTATGTCTCTTTTACACTGTTGCAGAACTGGTATATGGTGCGAAATCTGATGCGTGGTTGAAGTTCCCTTCATTGAAGAAGCTTAACAAGTGGTATAGCTTACTAAAGAATGTAATAATAAATTAAAGCATGCTTAAATCATTATTAACGAGTGATAAGACATTGAAGAAGATTTATGCAAACTATTAATTTTTGACTTTTGCACATAACGTATGCACGATAGTTAAGTACTTTTTAAAATTTTTAAAATGCTAAAAGAATTGTTTTCTGTGTGAATAAATTCTCAGCTTACAGTCTGTAAGTGATATTACAATATTTGTTATAGTAATAGCATTTTCTAAAAATAATATATATATATATATAATGTTACTCCAAAAAATTCAAAATCAAACCGTTCGCAAACAAAACGCGTTCATCCTGAGCTTATTTTGATTCCATATTTAGTGTATGATTCCCAAGTCTAAAAAGTTTACTAAAAAGAGTTTTGGTCATTTTTTATTATCTTAATATTTGACAGCGAATATATTATAAATTATAAACTATATAGCTACATATGTGAGAATATGAAATTTTCTTAAAGTGCACTAGGAATTGTATTTTTTGGTAAGTAATGGTGATCAAGAATGTCAAGTGAAAGTGGTAAGTATATTTAAAAGGTAAAATTAAATACAATTTTTATAAGCTTATTATTTAAAATAGCTACGACAGTTTTTGCTCAGGTTTTGGTAAGTATATGTACATATTTTTATAAAAGAAATTCTTTAAGAACTTATATTTCGAGTTCAACTTTTCTCCACTCCATTCGTTTTTACACGTATTTTATGGTGCCACGAGTCGTTATAGCTGTATACTTATACGTAACGAAACGTACAGATATACACTTTGATCCACTTAAATTTTGAATTAACGGGTGTTGGGTGTATTTGATTTAAATTTCTATGATAATGCGCTTTTTTCAATATTTTCATCGCACAACTATTCTCGGATACGCTAAAAAATAAAAGTGCCCTAATATTATATCACCTAACACGCTCCTTATCAAATTGTTTGCTCAAGAAATTTAAGCCCGCAAATGGCACTTCGCGCCTCACTGCCTCAACGGTCTATCGCAAAAAAAATGTTCTCTCCGGTCTTGCGAATTTCGCCGAGCTCATCGCACACAGAACACTTTGCGCTCCGCAGCGCGTATACATACACACACACACAGACACACACCGTCTTCTGCCTCTCAGATCGAAAACATCAGCATTGCAATAATCCCTACAATCCGGACTCGGCTAGCCGACAATAAAAACATAAACAAAAGTATAAAGTCCTATTGCGTCATAAATAAAAGCGAGTCGGAGCCAAGTGTAAACCAACCATAACCCACCCAACATCTCCCGCTCTCTCTCTTTGTCTCTGTCTCTCTCCTTCTCCACTCTCTTCCTCCTTCACTCCGCATAACCCAGCAGAGTATAAGTATAGTAAGTAGTAGCAGCAGCACTGCAGCAGCCAACCTCGCGTCTCTCGTTTTCCCACACACAGGCGCTCACGGAAAGAGCGAACCAGCCAGCCAGCCATCGGTACAGTATACGAGAGAAGCAAAAAAACGAACGTATATATACTGGGTATATAACGCACCGAGCAAGAGAGAGCGAGAGAGAGAGAGAGAGAGAGAGACGAGACGAGACGGCAAAACTGGAAGGAACTCGCGCATGCGCGAGCAGAGGCCTCGTGACGTAGCGGGCCGCCGTGGCGCGCTATGACGCCACAGTTGCCGATTGGCCGACCCTCTCTCGCGAAACACACAACGTACGCTCGCGGCTCACTCGCTCTCTCTCTCTCTACGCTGGCTGCGCGCTCGCGAGTTCGCGCAGCTGTGCCTGTGTGCGAGCGCCAGACATCGCTATAGGTATGTGTGCGAAACCGAGAGAGGGAGAGGGAGAAAAGCGAGAGCCGACACCCGTAGACCCACTTTGCCGTAGCCGCGTATAGCGAGCCGCATTCTCGAGCGTTCGTCTCCGAGAACACGTTTTGCAGCCTTCTCTCTCTCTCTCTCTCTCTCTCTCTTCCACTACTACCATCACCACCGCCCTCCCCGCCTTTCTCCTCCTCCGCCTCTCTGTGCTATCGTTACCGTTAAAGTGACTCCCTTTTTTTTACCTTCGCCTCGTCGCTCCGCTCGCTGCTGCTGCTGCTGCTGCTGCTATGATGCTGCTCCGACTGCGCGTCGTCGTCTTTCTGCGAATATGCGTGTGTTATGTCTATATACATGGTATAGACACGCGAGCACCGTCTTCGAAACAAAACCGTCCCAACTTATATTCTCTTTTTACAGGTACATTTTTCAAATGTAGCAGGTACATAAATTGTATGGATCTATTATTAAACGCATACGCCAAATTGTTTTACATGGGTTTTTTCGTGATATAACTATATATAATTCACTCTTACAGATTCTCTGATATTTGTATAATTTTTTTAATAGAGCTTGTATAAATGTGGAATAATAAAGTGGTTGCTCGATGCATTCACAGATATGTTTTCGTGCATCATTGAGATCTCTTAGAATAAATTATAAGTCCAGTATAATTTTAATTAAATTTACTGTACGGTACAGCAAAAAGCATTAAAGTTTTTTAGTGCATGCAATTCCTATCTGATTTACTGCACCGAAGCCCGAAATAGGTTTTTTTCGCTTCGATGAATTGCGAAATTTCCGATCAACCTGTTCGCAAAGCACCAATCCAAAACTCGCTCGCAGAGCTCCACAAGAGCCGAAACCAGCACGAAAACCCCCCCAGACCAAGCATAAACCAAATAAAAAGAATTCCGCTCCGCCAAACAAGCCGAGTGTGCAGTGCAGCGCGCAAAATTTCACGTGTTATAAGGTATACACACACGCATAAAAGAACGCCGAGAGAGAGAGAGAGAATGGTTCTCTCTCTCTTGCTCTCCGATCCCATATCCAACCAACAAAACAAAAGAAGCAAAAAACAGAAGAAAAATAAAAGAAGAGGCAAGGAACGCTCGAATTGACGGCGGCGGTGCGCTACCTATATATTCGCACTGCACACGCACACACACGTTCGCGAGGAGCTCGCGTTCGTGTAGCGAGCGACGTTGCCAGCTTTCCGCTCGATTATTCCCCTTTTCCGCCGCCGCAGCGGCAGCTCGCGTTCTCACTCACTCTCTCTCTCTCCCGCGGGCCGCGGCCCATGCACGCACACACAGACTGCACAGACACGCCAGACAGAGACGGAGAGCGGGACTCCCCCCACCACGAGAGTCGGAGCAGCTCCGCCGCCGCCGCCGCTGCTGCCCCGCCGTGAGCTTGCCTTGCCGGCGGTCAGTCGCTCGCAGCCTGCGCCCCGTGCAACCCGAAGGTGCCAGGACGTGACGCGCGTTCCGTATAAATACATATATACACGTATATATACTTTCCCGTCTCACTCGCTCTCGCACAAATCGCCGTCTAGTACGTCGTCTACCCCCGCGATCGTAGTCTCCTCCCCCGGACACACGCATCTATCTCATCGTCGTCGGTGTTGTGAGTGTGTCTCTCTCTCTGTGTGTGACGCATTATCGGGCTGCTGCGCCCGTGTGCGCTCGCTCTCTCGCTCTCTCTCTCATTCCGCGGAGCAAGAGAGATATCTCCGGTACAGATATATAATACTAGAAGGAAGGATTAATAACAGTGGTGATCAGGGGGTTATAGGTGTATACTCTGTGCGAGTTGTTCGACAAAGTGCTCGGCTTACGTGCGCGAAGCGGCCAATGTAACAGCGGACTTGGTTGTATCGTACGAGGAGGATGCGAGGAGGGCCGATGTCGAGGCAGCAGCAGTTGATGAGCAGCCTGCACGACTGATGCCATCGATCCTCGTTCTTGCGCGAGTTTTTTTTCGTTGGTGGATGGTTCGTTTCGTTCGATTGGCCGCGTAGAGAGTCGTGTAGAGCGCGCGCCGCTCCAGCAACCGAGCGAGCCTCGCACAAGTACATATACCCCCCCCAGTGAACAGTAGTCCGCCGCGAGTCAGCGCGGACCCAAAAGCAGCAGCGATTCTACCCCAAACAGCAGCCCTGCACCAGCCAGCCAGCAGCTTCAAGATGATGGGCAAGCGCACCCAGTGCTACCTGTGCGACCTGCCCCGCATGCCCTGGGCCATGATCATGGACTTCTCGGAGCCGGTCTGCCGCGGCTGCGTCAACTACGAGGGCGCCGACCGCATCGACCTCGTCCTCGAGTCCGCCAAACAGCTGAAGAAGGCCCACGGCTTCCAAGACAGCCGGCCCTCGGCCAGCAAGGCCTACCGGTCCAGCTCCCACGCCGAGCACAACGGCGCCACCAGCCTCGACGTCCTGCCCATCCAGAACGCCGCCGCGGCCGCCGTGGCCGCCGGCCAGGGCCACTCGCGCCACCACAACATCTCCGCCGCGGCCGCGGCTGCCGCCGGATACACGCAGCTCCAGCACCACCGCAACTCCATCGGCGAGTTCAACTCGAGCTCCCGCGCGGCCCAGCAGCAGCTCAGCGCCCGACAGCAGCAGCAGCAGCAGCAACAGCAGGCGGCCGCCGCGGCCCAGCAGCAGGCCCAGCAACAGCAGCAGCAGCAGCAGCACCAGCACGAGGACAGCCACGAGATGGCCAACGGCCTGAGGGCCGCCGGGGTGCAGCGGATGTCGAGCGCCCACTTGACCGCGGTGGGCCACCACGTGAACCTGGGCCACAGCCGGGGCATCACCCAGTTGAAGCGGGGCATCTCGGCGATCGACGACGACGACCACCCGGAGAAGCGGCTCCAGCTGGACGAGCAGCACACGGGCCGGCCGCCCCTGACCCGGGGCGAGTCCCTCCCGGCGGTCAGTCTGGCCGTGAGCTACGTGGACAGGAGCAAGGAGAAGCACCCGATCCGGGCGCCCAGCTTCGAGACGGCGACGACCTTCAAGGCTAACGGTGAGTGTCCCCCCGCGCGCGCGAGATCATATGCAGCGTTCCGCGGCGGCTCCCGAGGCGCCGCCGGCTTATCGATCGGCTGCGCGCCCGTGTGATTTCCGTTGGCTGCGAGTGCGATGTTGTATACCTATCGGAGTGCGCGGTGCTGCTGGTGAACGTGCGGCCGCTGGGCGATTGGACGTCGAATCGATTTTGAAAAATGGAACGGCGCGTTCGAGTGTGCTCGCTGTATGTATGTATGTATAGGTGTAGACGATTGTGGCTCGTAAAGTTAGCGTTTAAAGCGGGACTCGTACAAATAACGTGCATTTAGCGTAATTCGAGGTGAGATTATTATTGCCTTTGCGTTCGAGAGTGGACAATTGGGTTTTAAATAATACCGGTCTCTCGAAAGCCGTTACGACCTATAAGCGATTTTAGTTGGTTGAACGACTTTCTGCGAACGCAAACTCGTTATGTACTCGCGGTGTAAAATTGTAATGTCTCTCCATTCTTTTTTCTTTTTCTTTTTTTTATCGTATCGATTTTTCTGCTCTTCGTGTGTACGAAAGTTTGCGCCAAGTTTAAATTAAATTACTGGCTACCCGTGGTTTAACATCAACGATTTCTTTGGTTTTGTGAGCCACGTAATTTGCTTTTGAGTCGAAAGTTCGTTACGTAAAAAAGTATTTCTCGTCCCTCATTTTTCAATACACACAAAATCGAAGTACATACTTGAAACGCTTTCTTTCCATGCAATGAAAAAAAAAAAAAAAAAAACCTGTTCAACAGAAATCCACATGATTCTTCAGAATCCATTTTCAGTCTTGTTTGCCCATTCTGCCGCGAGCCTCGAAAGAACACAATGATCGCTTTAGTTTTAGAGAGAAAAAAAATCCGAACGAACAGAGAGAGACTCGGCTCCACTCGGAAAGCTCTCGCGTTATATAGAACAGGGACACAATGTGGGAACCCACAGCTTTTTCATTTCCCTCACAAACATACACAGCTTCCCTTTTTTCTCGCACCCCGTGAGCCGCGGCGCGTCCCTTTGTTTCGCAGTTCGCGCGCACTGATATTTAGCTCAGTGAATATGTGTATCGCGACCCGCAGACACAAACGCACACACCGTCGGGACTTTTTATTTGGAATGCTGCACAGGTACGCGAGAGAGAGAACGGGATGCTAAAGAAAAGAAACTGTGAATATATGGGTGTGCTTTGTACCAGTTTCTTTTTTTCTCCCGTCATTGATCCGCCAGTCGCAAACGACAATTTTTCCCCTCTATCTCTTTCTCTCGCACAGTCTTTTACCAATGTATCGGCGCGTTTTTGTTCGCTTCGTGAAAAAATAATTTATGCGGCTTTTTTGCTTCCATGTACCCATGTGAATCTGTAGTTCGGGAGAAGTTTTCGTTACGCGATGCACAAAAAAGATGACTGCCTCTCTCGAAAGTATATAGATGCACGCTTGTTTTACGAACAATGTTTATACCTGCGATTAAAAAAAAAAAAATATTCATATCCGTTCGAAATCGTGAACAGGTACTAAACTCGAATTCACCGTCTGCACCTTTGAATTTTGCAAGAATCCATTACGTATAGAGGCCGAAAAGTTTCCATGACAGGCGCGTTTCGTAACTCCCCTTATATATACAACGAAAAGGAGAGGGCGAGCGATAAAGTTTATCAATGAAATTTGATAACCGTGTTTATGTGCAGAGATTGATCACGGGGAAAAAATAGTTAGCTGAGCTTACAAAAGTTTTTAGAAAGATGAACCAGCACATCTTAGCTGTGCCGCAAAACACCAATCGTTCTTATAGTTTCCGTTGCAACCTAATATATTTATTGGCTTGGTAATGGCTGTACTAACAAAATTATTTCTATTATTTTAACCAATATGCATTAGCAATAAATAATGTGTATATGTGATGATGTCCACAGAGTACACTCTGGACATAGTCATCGGTGACCTGAAATTTCTTAAGCGTAATAATTTGATTGTTACAACTAAATTTAGCGGAAAATATTGTTGGTGTTTCTAATTAACCACGGCATGCCGAAATACGAAACGCCGGCCGAGGCGAAAGTAAAAATACGCATCGCGTTCGAACAAGGCGGTATTACGCTTCTTTTTTTTTCGTCGCCGCGATAGAACAATCGAGGCCTCTGTCTGGTATAATTCGAGCAGCAAAAGAGAGAGAGAGAGAGAGAGCAAAAAGTTGAGCGCACAGAACTGCGTGCCGAATTCGGGGCAGGGCCACGATAAGCCTTATCGGCTTGGCAGCCGAGAGACAAGACGACGCGATGCGTCACACGACGTGTCTTTTTTCGCGCCCGCGCGCGCGTGCAACGTTATAATACCGCCTTTACGCGGAAGTCACCGCTTGTTTACCGGCACTGGCAATGGAGTGAGAGAAAGAGAGAAGAGCGATGGTCATCGCCAACGTAGACAAAGCAAACTTTGAATTTGTGCACGGTTTATTTTTTCGACTCGCGGTTTTGCGATGTTTACCAAAACAATGATTTATGGACACACTTTCTGCGCGAGTTGTTTGAGCTTCGTGGTGCGAACTTACACACACACACACACACACATATATGTCCGAAATGAATTATGGCAGTTAGAGACGAATCGACGAAAATAAGCGGATGAATAGTCGACGAGCTTTTTTTCTGTTTGTTTTCACGTGGGTGTTGTGTAATTCATTGATTAGACGTGTGTTATGTGTAGAGGCTAGCGGAACTCGGACTTATAAAAAGTATATGGATATCTCGGTACTAAAGTTTTTTTTCTTTTTGTTTTAACGGTTTTAGATAGATCGAGTGCGATACCAGCGAAGGTATACTTTCGTATTCGAACTTTGAGTCTCGAAAGTATATCAATGTCAGGATGTCGTTAAGTTACACGATCGGTGCTGTTAATCGTTTTGAATATATAACGTATTTACATTCTTAAAGTTTATTTTCGTGACGTTATCTCTCGTATATATAGATATAGTCCCAGGGCCAAGGAAAAGTTATAATTAAATGCTTTAATAAATTATACGGCAAAGTAGGCATGTGAAAAATGTATAAACACACCGTTAGTCAATTTAAGAGCTCCTTTTCGAAGCAGTAAATTAATCCACAATCGTAAAAAATAAGAAAAAAATCGTCGAGCTAGCTTCGAACTCGTCTAATCCACCAATTCTATTTTAAACGTTCTGTCCCTAAATATAGGTGACAGTTAAGCATATAATTTTGCGAATTATAATAAAATTAATTTATAAACGTTAATTATGCATCCAGTAAAAACTTGAATAACGTTGACATGGCATAGTTTGTATCTCGCTTTTTGTTGTAAATTCCACCATGATTCCCTCGACCAACTTCATCAAAAGTCATACGCAGTATATTTCCGAACGAATTATCATGTCGGGTGAGACGAATTCGAGATAAAAAAAAATAAAGCCGCGACGAGAGAGAAAAAAAGCAGTTCGTATGAATAGAAAACGCATGTAATGGTACGTCTATTCTAGTTATTTTTTATTTTTTTTAGACGCTCGATAATGTCGACGATTCTCTCTCTAAACGCTTATCGGTCGTCTCTCGTATACACCTAAAAATAAGCTAGAGGACTCGGGCTCTTTTCTAGTCGTTCGCTCTCTGCCTTTCTTTGCCCTCTGACAAAACATAATTCGACGCTATGGAGTTATCGTTTATTCCGACGATCGTCGCGTTATTAGTTATATCCTCTGGACCTCTAATATCGTCTCTCTTCATTTATGACGATTCAACTTTTTCGCACGATCCTTTATTTTTAAAGTTTTTCGTTTGCGAAATCACACCGACTCTAAGACAGATAATTATACCTTCTGAAAAACAATCGTAAATAGTTAAATAAACTGTCGTAGAAAAGCGCAAGACTAAAGCGGGAAAAAAATGCAGAGAAAGAGCTATAGAGACGCAAAGAAGCGAGTGCGGTATATAGCCGTTGGTATGTGCGGAACACTAAAAATAAAGTGCATTATCCAGGGAGGGAATATTTTTTTTCCGCATCGGCTTCTTCCTCGCGCTCATTATAACTGTACTCGTTTTTGGAACTGCGTCACTGAGCGACTTGGCTTACACCGATTGCAACATGCAACATTATACACGCGCCCACACACACACACACATACACACACGCGCGCGCGAGTACAGCAGAGATAAATAGAGAGTGTGTGTGAGCGAGACACGCGAATATTCCGAAGGAATATAACCATGACATTGAAATTTCATAACTAAATATTTGTTTTTTCAAGTCTTCCGTTTGACCTAAACGTGCGCGAGCGAACGGCAATGACGACAGCGCGTATTTACACAAGTTTTTATAAAAGCTTTCAAATTAACTCTTGTTAATGCAACTATTTTTTTTTTCAACGCTGCCAGTACAAGTATTTGGTCGTCTTGAGTCTCTCGACACTTTTATTTTTACGCATTTGAGACTTTTTAGAAAAAACAGCGGCTCTCAATAATTATTTCTGATTGATATGATATATGTTACCGTTATGTCGAACGTAGACATCCCGATCTAAATGCTATGAAAATATTTTCCGTTCGACCCAGGAATCATTTATTTTCCTCGTGATTAAGATAAATAAGACTTAGCTTACATTCATTACGAATGCAAGAAACGCTAAGAAATAACAAAGACTTCATAAAACGTACTTTAAAAATATAAAACCTAAATAAATATCCGTATGACTTTATTCGAATTTATATAGTATGCCATCGTGAACTCGCAATCCAACGATTTCTATTCGCTCATACATAACTCTGAGCATCGGAAACAAAAGTCCATTCAGCCAACTCGCTCTCGGAATATCGATCGTCGTCGATCTTAAGCCAAACTCTAAGCGATCAACCGCTGCACGCGTCCATTCGCCAGCAGCAGCACAGCGTCACAGAAGCGCCGGCATGGCAGTCATCCAAACGCGCACTCGAGTCCGCGAGAGAAAGAGCGTTTTAGCCTCCGCGATCCGCTATATAACTCGACGCTCGCGAGCACGTGATTAGAACACAGCCTCTCTCTCTCTCTCTCCTTCACAGGCCGAAAAAATACCGAGAGAGAGAGAGAGAGAGAGAGAAGCAGCCGCCGCTGTGACGTTTGCTCGCTCGTTGGTTGGCATGTACAGTGTGACGTCACGCGTGCGCGCACGTATATTTAGACCGATGAATGGGGCCCCCCTTGTGGCTCTCTCTCTCTCTCTCTCTCTCTGTCTCTCTCTCTGTGGCTGTTGCTCCCGGGGAAGAGACGAGCGCGCGCAAGAGCCGATACGCTCGACAACACCCGCGCGGCGTGACCGGTGCGCTCTTGAAAAACGCACGTGCGCGCGACGGCCTTTCTTTCTTTTTCTTTTTTTCGTTTTTGCTCTGTCTGTATATGCTGAAGAGAGACTTTTTATTTCGGGGCCGTCCTAGTCGATGACGAGTGCTGCCCCTGTGCGCACATTACATTCGAGCGGGTGTTGAAAATACCATAACGCGAACGATTTATTGAAATTTTCCATTTATAGCGTGATTTAGTCTTGTTCTCGATGAACTATATACATTCGAAAAAAAAAAAAAGAAAAGATTCGCAAGAAAATGCACGAACCGTTGTCCGACGGCAGAAAAGTGCGGCGGCTGCAGATAGAAATCAGACCATCCGCCCGCGGCCATTAAAAATAAATGTAATCGAGCAGCGACGCGACATACATGCAGCTCTCGATAATCAATAGCCTGCCGCGTAGCACACATATATAGTATATATATATTCATATATATATATATATATGTGTGTGCATTCTCGGCGCACAAGTATATATTATACACAGGTGCATGCACGCATGTGCAGTGGGCAAAACGAGTTGTGCGCTCGCCATCGGGTAAAACCGTAAAGCCATATAGGAGGGGACGAGAGAGGAATTGCATTCTCGCTCTACTTGCGCGGCAACGGCGGCGGCAGCGGCAGTGGGAGGCTCCCGAGACATGCACGCGACGCAAAATCCGAGCAACGGATGCGCTCACATGTGTACGCGAACTGTGATACACACACATATATATATATACTGCACGCGTCTATCTCTGCACTGTGTTCTTAGTCGTTATATTATTATTATGCGCGGTGCATCGCGTTGTGTTTTCAGCGCCTGCTCTCGAGCAACGACGCCCGCAACGGGGACTATTCAACATACATATATATATATAGTGATTCCGTCGTCGGCTAACTCGTTAAATTCATCTCTGCCCATCCGCGAGCTCTCGATTCGTTCTTGTCTCGCTGCGGAGAGACGCAAAAAACTTGGTCGCGCAGTTTATAAGGTGGCTCGGTCGCGCGTCTCTTGTAGCGGTCGCCGATGCGCGACTACTCGCGCAGATTTAATATCGGTCACGGTTCGCCTGCGGCCGAGAGAGAGAGAGAGAGAGGCTCGGACTCCGCTCGCGCTCTGCTTTCGTTGCGTCGCGTCGCGGTGCTCGGCCGATCCCCTTTTTGCTCAGCGCGTGCACTCTGCGTCAGTTCTCTCTCTCTCTCTCTCTCTCTCTCTCTCTCTCTCTCTCTGTCTGTCTGTGCAGTGTACTACTGCTACGCGAGCAACAGAGTGAGAGATATTCGCACACACCGACGGGACTAACTGTAGACTGGCCTCCTTCCGTGGCTGATGTGCACTGCCGCTGTTGCTGCTGTTGCTGCACGCCCGCATGGCTCATTGACGAGGCCGCAGACGTCGTCCCCCGCGCGCTCTCTCGGACGCTTCTTCCTATCCTGGCTATATATATCGACATGTTTTTCGCTCAATTTTCTATCTACATATGGAAGGTTGAGGTTTTTTTGAGGGGGTTAGATTTCATACTTTCCAAATAAAAGATTAGTTTTTTCTAAATATAAACTCAGTTATTGTAGATTATTATTAAAAATATTTATAATTCATCGATTAGACAAGAAGTTAATTTATAGAGCCATACACGATAACTATATTCATCGACAAAAACTTTTCTCGCGTCTACATATATATATATATGTAATATGAAAGAGTGACGTAGGTGTAAATCTCGTAATCAGAGCCGGCGCACGCGATCCGTCGAACGTGAAAATCATCCAGATATACACAAATCCGAGATAATGAAATAGGACAGCGTGTAACGTTATATAGACCGGTGCGCTATCCATTTTTCCATCAGCTACATAGTCCGCCGTAATGCTCGCATCGCGAGGCTCGTTACGTGGTGCGCTTTCTCGTGTCGTCGCGTGCACGCGCAATAATAAGAGAATCGACGGTGACGTGCTCGCGACCGCTAGGGCACACACACGGACACGCACAAAATTCTACATGACGTGCTCGCGCTGACAGATGTGTCATTGACAAGACAGAGAGAGGGGAAAAGGCCGCGGAATTGAATCATAAGAATAATCAACGTTCACTCCAATTTCGTCGAGAAATCTTTGTTTTTTTTTACGGACTATATAAAGTGCGTATGGCGTAAGCTCGATCGATTCGATCGCAAAAATTCGTTGTATATTCATAGGATTGAGAATTTAACGCTGCGATGCATCGATATATACATAAGTTGTGTGAGCATATATATATATCAGAGAAACCAAAACAAAACCGACCTAAATGAGTTCTGAGAAGAGTTCCAAGAAAACCGGTTCCCGGGAAAAACCGTAAAAGCCCCATCATCGCGCGCGAGAGAGAGAGAGAGAGAGAGCACTTGGGCTCGTTTGAAAAATTCCCGTCAGCTGTTTCTCAGTGACGCGCACACACACACACACACTTACGCTAACCCTGCAGCGCTCAGTCAAAGTGCGTTATACGAGTGAGAGAGAGAGAGAGAGAAAGAGCAGCCATGCGGAATGCAACGTCCGCGGCATTCCTCGAGCTGTTTAAAAGTCCGTCGGCCGCACAGCTGCGTGTGTATATACAGCGTCGGGGGCATCACGAGGTTTACCCGACCGTAAAACCTCTCTCTCTTGCTCTTCGCCCTTTTACTCGCTGCTGCTGCTGCTGCAGCCGAGGGCCCCGTCGGTCAATCGAGCCCATTAAGACGATAATTACAGTTAGGTGCGTTCTCTCTCTCTCTCTCTCTCTCTGTCAAGGGTTTTACTCGGGCCTTTATACCGTTGCTCGTATATATTTATCTACTTGTCTCTCCCTCCCCCTCCCTTGGACGTGAAAAACACGTGAGCTTTTTCGGGATTTTAAATGCACCGTACGGAATTTCTCAGCTGTTGCTCGTATATATATATATATATATATATATATATTATCTCTTTCTCTACGCCTTGTATCCGCTTTGTCGACAATTTAAAGTGACGCTGCGCGCTCTTCGTCCAACTGTTTTGAGGTTAGGTCAACTCGCGACGTATACGTTATACATACACCTCTACGCAGCAGCTCGAGCAGAGCGAGCCTATCGAAGACATTAACCTTGTATATAATGTATAGGCTCGCGTTCTCAGAGGCTCGTATATACCATTCAAGTGAAAATTCGTAGCTCATTCGTTACAGGCCGCCGTATGGAGTGACGCGTTCCCATAGAGGTAGCCTGAGAGACGGCACAAAGCGACCCCGGATTGAATGAGAAGAAGAATCCATCCTCCCACTCTCTCTCTCTCTCTCTTTCTTTCTCTCATCCCATTAGTAGATTCCCTTGGGAACTAATATACATCGGCTAACAGATATTATATTCGGAGGCGCAGGCAAAGAGTGTCGAAACCGGTAAATAATACGATGCCCCTCTACAATGTACGTTTTCTAAATTCCTTTAGAGCGCGTTTGTACAGGTATACACACTCCTCTCCTCGCATCCTTTCTCCTCCGCTGCTGATGTATATATATATATATATATCATTCCGCAATAAAAGCCGAGGTTATATTGGCCGGCTGTATAAATTGGACATGGTGGCTCGCCGCGCGTGTGACTCTGAATTAACGGAAGAGCCGCCGCGTTACAGAGAAAATGCGGATATTGTACCCGTCGTAAAAGGTCCTACTGCATAACGGGCAAGAGTTAATTACACTTTACGCTTGCGCTTTTCGCACTGTGTATATATATACGTTCTCTGTGTGTGTTTGTGTTTACAGCAGCCGACCGGATAATTAGCGAACCGAGTCTCGATCCCTACGCGTATATATACTATACTTTACAGCTTTAGCGACCTTTTTCACTTTGTTCAATACTGTGTGTATGTGCCTTTTGGCGACCTGGTCAATTTGAGGAGCATCGCTATGAGGCTCCGTGACTTTTACTCTTTTTTTTTTCTCTAACTTTGAGCTTACGGATTGGATCGAATATATTGTAGGGTTTTACGAAGGGGGCAAAAGTTATGATATTAGTTTTTTATTTTACTTGCTTAGAAGCTTCTCGTGCGGCCATATACCAAGGGGCAGAGTCATGATTACGGTGAGGAAAATTCCTCGAGAGAATTGCTTTACTACTTTTACGCTCTTTGCCTTTCTAATTCTTGAGCTGTTTTTTTCCCTCCCCGAGTTATTTTCCTTCTCCGGATTCTTTTTTGTACGTATATAATGATGGATCGAGCTTCGGTTACATAGTGTGGATCGATTGAAATATTTAAACAAAGATCTAATCGTATACAAAGCATATACGTCTCTTAACGGTATTGCCAATACTTTATACTGCAACTTGTCTATAACAAGATTTTAATCGAACGATAAATTAAAATGACTGGGCAACAAAAATCAAGCCTCTCGTATAAAGTAATTAAAATTATTCTCAAAGTATAACCGGTGTAAGCTTCTA
>UELU01139310.1:81642-103065 GCA_900490025.1 Megastigmus dorsalis | reverse complement strand
CAGAAAGTTCGACTTTATTGTAGTGTACAAAATGCGAAGTAACCAACCAAAAGAAAAACTCTGTTTCACACTTCGTACAGAATCGAAGGTCTGAAAAAAGTAGCCCCGGAAACAGCAGATTCATGCTGATATAATCGATGAACTCTATACATTAATTAATTAAATGGATTTAAATAAACAATTAATAATTATGTAAAATTATTAAGACAAAAGGAATACTTGACAGTTTCTCAATTGATTTCACAATTTTCTTTAGTTTAAATTCGCCATTGACCAGAAATGGAAAAATTATCTAAATAAACAAAAAATTGATAGTAGTTAACTAAAAACTCAAGTTTAATGTGGTTTTGTATTGGAAATAGAACCAATTGATTTCATTTTATTGTGATTTTGTAAAATGTGAATAAAATTAAACGTAGTTTATTTAGAATAAAGAAAAAATTTTAGAATGAAATTAAATAAATGAGGAAAAGTAATAATGAAAGAGAAAAAATAATAATAAAGATTTATTGAAAAAAGTGATATTAGAATGTTAACAATGAATGATAGTCTACTAAGAGTATTTTATTATTTATTTATTATTGAAGAATATTTTTAATTTATCTATTGATTTATTAATAAATTTCAACGGGAGTAACCCCTTTACACAATTTAAGTCTGAATACTAATTACAAATATTGATGAAGTTTGGTAACAAAGCATACTTGCCTGTTTTATACTTTTTTTGGAAAGGTTTTTTTCATAGATATCGTATTTCATTCTGTAATATAAAAATTAATTTATTTTAGGATGACGGAGATTGTACGAAGTACGACGACAATTTTACGAAGATAAAAAAGTACAGTCAGCACAGCCGTACGTCTTAATTTTTGGTCACTTAAACGACGTACGATCGTCGTACGTGATTGTACATAACAATGTCTACAAATGTTCATCACTGCTACAGTCAATAGACTTCTGTTTTAAAATATTTTATGCTTTAAGGATCGATTACAGTGTAGGATGTCTACACGTGTGGTCTTTCCTGCACAAGTGTATATACGAAATAAGAGGAATGAAAAATATTGTAGCATCCAAAAAAAATTCAAGAATTTTTAGCGATATATTTAGTGTAAATAATTTGCAATGAAAATGTAAAGAAATAAGTGTATATTATTAAATTCTATTATTAAGGTCTATTAATAAATTTCGTTACTAAAAAAAAATTTTAATATCATATAAAATCTATACTTAAATTTGTGGTCAAAGATCCCTAAAACTCCCTAAAATCTCGAACACTCATTAAATATCATGACACAGAATTTCTTCATTAATTTTGCAATAACAATCATTTTGCAATGTCAAATTAAATATCTATTGCCAGATTTGCAATAAGAGCCATCGAAAAACCCCGAGTAAATTTTTCAGCTACAAAATTGTTTAAATAGCACGAAAGTCTGAATTTCTTCATTAATTTTGCAATAACAATCATTTTGCAATGTCAAAGTAATTATCTATGGTAAGATTTGCAATCAGTGCCATTGAAAACCCCTGAGTTAATTTTTCAGCTATATATGTTAAAAAAGTGATTAAGTACACCAATACATACTTTTTTACTATTTGAATTAATTTATTCTGCTGCAGATATAATGTTAAATATAAAGAAAAATAGTATTCCCGACGATATTCAAAAATTTAGTAGAAAAAAAAATTTGACTTTGCCGAGATTCGAACCGGAACCGCGCAAAAAGTTACAGTCGTGAAGCAGATTTAATGATTTTATTTGTATGCCTTAAAGTAAAATGTTATGCCTTTTAGTTCATACGTATTTGGAAAATTTACGTACATTATCATTCTCTACTTTTAATTATAGATTTTATTAAGTTTAATGCAAAATCAAAATAAACAACCAGCATACGCTCAAAGTAATAATATTGTTGTGATATATAATCTTTAAAATAAGAACAAAAAAGGGCCCCTCCGGGATTTGAACCCGGGACCTCCTGCACCCAAAGCAGGAATCATACCCCTAGACCAAGAGGCCATATATCTTGGTTTGTATAATACATCTATCCACTGAGAAGGCCATTCCTTGACAAGTCAGAGCTCTACTTTATCGATTGCATATTTATGGTTTTAATATAATAGAATTTTATTATGTAAACTATTAATAAAATTCTTTTGTTTTCCTAATTGTGAGTCCAATTATTTAATCTCACTAAAAAAATTTATTTGTAAATTTTAATTAATATTTCAAGTAAACTATTGAAAGATAAATAATATTATATTAGAATGAGCAATATAGGAATATTTATGTATATTTAAAATAAGTATGGGCTTTCTAGTAGTATTATTGCTTGTGTAGTTTCATGCGCTTTAAATATGTTTTGTCAAATTCAAAATTCCAGTGTGTATGTTCATTTCAAGTTTCAAATGTGGTAAAAACGGGAACTTTGTGTACTGTACGGAATACGCGCATGCATAAGATATGAAAACCATCTGTAATTACATAATTTTATTCTCTACCGTTTCATACTATTTAAATTTCCTTCACTTTTTTTTGCTGTCACATTTCTTTTGATTGAATAGTGGAAAATATATCAAAGTATTAATTTTTAATTATGATTAATTCTATACCCATATACGTGTATGCTGTACATATACTTTAAATAAAAATTATTCATATTTTGAATATTTTTTATATTTTTTCATATCATTTTTCAAATAAATAATTGTACTTGCAGTTGTAATTGTTTTAAGATAAAATTTTTTGTTAATTTGACCTTTTAAAATTTATATATTTTTATTTCAAGTGTCAAATTAAATAAATGTTTGCCTTGAAATAGTTTCAAATGTAAGTATATATATATGTAAGTATCACTTGTATGAAAATAATATTATATCGGAAAAAAAATAAAAAGTATTGATAATGTGAAAATAATATTTATCGTTAAATTTCTGCATAATATATAGTAAAGTAGATGACCTAATTTTACCATTGGTCGTATATTTTAATTACTTACAGTTGGTAAAAAAATCTGTCGCTTATATCTTACGCCGAATGGTTATCTATGGTCGGTATAGTAGGTCACGATTCCAGAATTTGTGTTACTGTATGTATACATACTACTATCAAGATATTATTTTAATATTAGTATAATATACATATGTTGATTGCAGGTATGTGCAACTAAATCTTATATATTTAATATTAATAAACGTTAATTGCCTGTAAAACTTTATAACTAAGTACAACAACACCGATCTTGATTTTGCTAGGCAAGTAATTATTGTATACATATTTATAAAGTAATAAATATCATACCGAATTTACATTTATAAAAAGGAACTCTCCACAATATTCTTATAAAAACTAACGCGTATTCAAAAATGTGTTTAGTAAAATTATGATCTGTCACTACCTATAAACTTTATAAAAAACAATTTTAATAAAACGAAGGACGGGTTTTAATTTTTGTTCAATAGTAATTTAAAATTTATTTACCTACTATAAAAAGTTCTTTTGGAAAAGTCACATTCACTGAAATTGAAATAATGCACCTCTGAAAGAGATGTAAGGTCAAAGTGAGATTGAGCTAAAACTGAACCCAAACGTTACAAAAATTTGAATCGAACCAACACAATAGTAACAGTAAGAATTATGATAGAAGAAGAATTTTTATTTATAAAGAAGAACTCACCACAATATTCTTATAAAAACTAGCGCGTATTCACAAATGTGTTTAGTAAAATTATGATCTGTCACTACCTATAAACTTTATAAAAAAACACAATTTTAATAAATCGAAGGACGGGTTTAAATTTTTGTTCAATAGTAATTTAAAATTTATTTATTATAAAAAGCTCTATTGAAAAAGTCACATTCACTGAAATTTAAATAATGCACCTCTGAAAGAGATGTAAGTCAAAGTGAGATTGAGCTAACACTGAACCCAAACGTTACGAAAATTTGAATCGAACCAACACAACAATAACAATAAGAATTATGATAGAAGAAGATATATATAAGAAGATATATATACAAAGCCAAAGCAAACCGACTATTCCTTTCTCTATCCAGAATCATTACTTTATCAAAAGCAAATAAATGCCCGGACTCCATTGAGTGCAACTCCAGTGCAAAACTTCATCTGATTTTTTGACACCGTTTGAATGTTATATTATCTTTTTTTTTTAACAAGTGTGCACTCTGAACAGTATATATACACCGCCGAGCACTCCCCGCAATTGATTTTATATACTATGCCTGGGTCATCTAATTTTTCAGTGTAATCCTTGACAAATCTAACGATATTTGTAAATTTATTCGTAAGTTTATTTATTAAAAGAATATTATGTTTCCGTAGAAAACTTTTTAAGAAAGTATTTAAGAATTTTATAATAGTTAAAACATGGATCATGCATATGATTAATATTGTTATCTAAAGATTTTATTTTATTCATCCGAATTTGGACTTAAATATTTAAATATTTCAATTACCATTATTTAATAAAAACTATCGTACATTTCAGTACCCTAAAATTAATCTTAAATATGCCGCCGGTCACTGCCTTTGTTATCTATGTACTATATAATTTTGTATAAAAAAGTTTAAATATCAAAAAATTAAAAAAACAAATTTGAGACCAAAAATAGCTAAACAGAATTTATCAATTAACAATTATATTTTCAAAAATAATAGTTTTTTTACTAGCGTCCTGTTAAAGAATTTATCAAAAATACTGTTTAATTTTTTACTTTAACATAAGTAAGATTAAAAAATTAGTATAAAAAATTAATCACAATTTCAAAGTATTTTACTAGAATTCATAAAGAATTTATTCCAAAAACTAAAAGTAAAGTGCGTTGAAGCAAACTTCATAATTATATCCACCTAAGAAAAATAATGCTTGAAGAAATGTATATAGTTACTGAGAAAAAGAATGAGTTATTGGTAAAAATTGGCATTAATGGTAAATAATAATAATTGTTAACTATTAGTGGATTTACTTACAGTTTTTTAATATGTTTATCGACAAATCACCTTTTTCTCATATACATAAAAAATAAAACATATATTTTGTTTCAAGTATTGCATATTAATTGGGTTAATTGAATTGCAAAACCAAAATGTTTTTGTAAAGTTTATATCTTTAAAAAAGTTTGTACATTTAATTTTCCTAATACATTGTAATAATATATAATATACGTTTGGTTATTTGTACAAAAATTTTTAACTTTTAATATGCATATCAAATGATTATCATCTTGAGTAATTTAAAAGACGTAATAATTATTTTAAAAAATTCTTCATATAAAAATGTTATTATAAAAAACATTTTACTACTTTATTTATTTACATTATAAATTTTATCGGTCCAGGAATCACATTCAAAAGTTTTTACAATTTATGTATCAGTCTGAAAGTGTGTTAATATTTAATTACTCGTACTAAAATCGCAACGAACAGCATACGTAGATATGAGTATAAATAAAATATCTATGTAATAGATATATTTGCAAGTCCTTTATTGGTCAACTAATGCACCAATAAATTCCTGGAGGACTTTGAACCATTATTTCTTAATTCGTCATGTTTATTTTATTTAAATATTTAACTTGTACACAGTTAGAAAAACAGTCAATATCAAACATCCTTTTGCGTTCGTTACAAAGTAACACGCGCATATTAAAGTGTCCCCTATTATTAAAGTGTTTAAGCTAAAAATTTAATTGACTTTTTTTTTAAACTATATATATTTGTCCATCTATCTATAATTGCAGTATTACTTTGCGATAATATTTTAATATCGATTTCTTTTTACATCAACATAAATGTGTAATTCAATTTAGTGAGTACGACAATATATTCTTTCTGATACTTTCTGCAGATTACTTTGTAATGTAACATATATAATACCAACATCATACTTTACGGTAATTATCATAAATACTCTTGTTAACAAATAATTTCAAACTGTTTAAAAATATAATTTGCAAACAAGGAGCTAACAAATTATATTTCGTATTTAAATTGAATAGAAATAATATATATATACATGTAAATTATAAAAAACATTGTATTTTTAGTGTGTCAAATAATATTTACAATTCACAATAAAAAAGGAATAATTTAAAAACTATACGAAAGTAATATACTAATTTACAACATGAGAATCGTATAAAATTAAAAACATGATCTAAAAGATCATAAAGGTAGATTACTATTAATAGTTAAAGAATGAGTTGCATATTGTAGGCATAATCATAATTTTACTCTCAAAACTAGTCGGTTGCGTATGCAGTTTCTAAGCATAGAGCACCTTTTTACTGTGACCCATCTAAAAAATTATGCTCCCATTTATCAAATTTTAGCTTCACTTTTGAGATCTTAAATGATCTTGGAGCAAAGCGTAACATGTCCTTAGAACGTAAATCAATATTCTGATAAATTCTTAATAAATTATTTGTGAAATATATCCAGTTATTTACAACGCATTTTAATGCAATAAAAAAAGTTGCTATATATCGAATCAAATTGAGCTAAATTAATAATTCGTTAAATAACTTCAATGATAGAGAATTAAGTTTTCGTAAGTAACTGCCGAACGCGCAATCACGAAAGTATGCAAAACCTATGATGAAATTGGAAATTGTCTAATACGTGTGATGCTGTGATGACGCGGCAGTAGTTGCGAGCGTCGGTTCTGGACGAGTTTCTGGATTTATTCTTCTACTTCCCGGTGGAACGTAGAACCACCAAGCCAGGAAAAAGAATAACAGAGACGCTATTTTCCCAACTAAGGCTAAAGCGAACATGTATCTGAAAAATTAGTTAATTATTTTTATGCAGGAAAATTATATGATTATTTTTTTTTTGGTTAGTATATTCTGGATTTATGGTATCATTATCCCACGGATCATGATCCTCGCTTGCCGATGCATCAAGTCTAAAATCAGTCGAACCGATTCAATGAGCCGCAATTACAGGATCGTTGCATCGACAAGCGAGAAACACAATAGAGGAGTTGCGCGTTGCATCGACAAAAGCAGATCAATAAGAAGAGATATTAAATAATTACCTGCTCATGTAGAAATTGTCGTAGACGAGACAAGCGCCCCGGCCGTCGCAGGTCTCGTGCCACAGTATGCAGGTGTTGTCGATGAGGTGGCCGAAGATCATGGGGGCCGGTATGGTGCCCAGTATGCGCACCTTGATCCACTGGATGCCGAGTGCGAAGGAGCGCTGATCGTCGCGCACGACGCGCAGAGTCCCGGCCAGGGCTGGCATCGTGCACAAGAAAGTGGCGAGCATGTTGCAGAACGCTAGGCCGATGAAGAGCCACAGGTAGTTGCATTTGCTCTTGCAAGTTGTGTTGGTGGCCTCGTAGGGTATAGGCCCTCTGCCGTATGCTGCACCCGGCATGGTCAACGCCGGTGTTTCGATGCAGCTGCAGTTCGTGTAGACCTGGAGTTGCATCAAAAGGGTCAAGATTTATTTATATCGGTAACTGTATGTTTATATTAGGTAGTTAATCGTTGAATAAAAACAATGTGCGTATAGTTGATATCGTTTTACCTTCATGTCTGGTAAAGAAAGTTGATCCGTGCATCCAGCATAACAAGCTGAATAATAAGTCACTCCGTCAACTCCACAAATCGGGTTATAGTTTGAGGTAGAGCATCCACAACCATTTTTACCACTATTACACGTGCTGACTAAACTCAATGGTTTTCTGAAAAATAATTAATCAGCTGTTACAAAATATGTAGCAACAAGTTGCTCAAAGCTTTATACATATTTGCAGGGTGAACAACTGTGTGTAAAGCATATTTTCGATTCGAATATACCAAAATTATAAATATATATATAAAGGTATGTTTATCTGATATTTTATAGCTGTCGTATATGTTTGCGTATGATACTCATCGGACTCACTTTTCATCATTAATGTAAGGTACTGTAAGTCCAGCAAAGTCCAAATTTGGGCAGCTAAGAATGAAACAAACCGTGAATAATATACAGGTTGCTGTAGCAATAATGCAAAATTTCAAAATTCCCGAACAAGGCAAATTCCATTGCTTTATCAGGTATCCTCCCAGAAAAGTTCCACCACCACCAGCCGGTACCGTGACTACTCCTGAAATCACATTGTATAATACGAATATAGCGTTGATAACATTGTTGCAGACGTCGTGTTATAGTTTCAACTATCTTATTCGATCCACCGAATATCCTTACCCATAAGTAAAGCTGCTAAACTGGCACTGACGCTAAATTGATTCTCCATTAATTTGGGAAGAAAAGCCGCGAAGCCAGCGACCAGCAGACCCTCGCTGGCTCCGGCGAGATTCAGCATAAAAAAAGCCGGATTACCGAGTAACTCCGCTAGAGCTCGGGGCAATTCGCGGATTTTCGAAAAAGCCTCGCCAGTCCCACCTCCCGATTTCTGGTGGGCTTCCGATACCCTTTCCCTTGCCAGCTCCGCAGATCCTGTTGCAACAATCATTCCATTCTTTATTACGATATTTTATTATACAGAAAATCGATGACTAATCAATGTTTTAATGTTACTTTGTGCCCCATATAGATTGATATAGCAGCTGCATATTACTCAATCGATAGCGTACATTATGTATGTATGTTCAATTTTTTATTTCGTTATATATATTTATCTCTTGAATATAATACATTGATGTTTCATTTGATCTTTGGGTAAATCAGATTGAATAACAAAACTACTTGCAAAGAATTTATAAATCACGGTTCCCAAAAATGAACAATATAACATTTGTAAATGGATTTCTAGACCAATCTGCGACAACGGCATTTAATAATTATAAGATTTGAAACTGTCAGTGTCGATAATTAGGTAAATTTATTACAAGCTTAAGTAATCGTTCCTCAAATATTCGATGAATCTAATCGTTTTGATCCTCTTAAAAAAGGTCGTCTTTACCAGACTATAAAGCTATTCCGTTTGCGCATCGAAGAAATACGCACAATAATAATATAATGAATATTTGAGTTTACCTGGTAAAGCTGCGGGAAAAGCTAAAAGTGGCAGCGCAATAACAAAGCAAATTATAGCGGCTGCGAGGAAGCCGATCCACCAAGCCCCTATCCATACGTTACTCTGCGGTGTCAATCCAAATCTGCAATTCAATATTTATATATATACACACACACACACACACACGCACAGACACACTTTAATTCGTTAATTACAGTTATATGTCTGATAAACGATAAAGTATCTTGACAGTAGCAAAGTTTGTAGCTATACTTTTAACATACTCCTTCTCGTCAAAGAATGATTTCCCTGGCTCGCGTATAGTCATTGTCCCGAAAGAGCTTTAGGGAGGTCCCGGGAGAAAATTCAATTCGTTTTGTTTTATAAACACGATCAAGATGAAGCGAGTTGCCGAGAGGCAATCCTCGTGATGAAAGGTCAATTTTCCTTGCGGAGCCCGCGCCGCGTACACTGCAGCCTTCGGAGTTTGCGCGTCCAAAAACGCTCCCTCGATAGGGTGATTGATCGTTCGGAAATAGCTGACTAACCGAGTCGAGAACGAAGGATCGGTCCAGCCAGTCTGTGCACGTTTGTTGCATATTGTGAAAAGCTCCTCGTGTCTCCAAGCTTGCGTCTCTTCAATCCACGTACCCGCGAGACGATTGAATGGCACTCGTTACGACGATCCAACAAGCGAAGAAAATAAATAAATAAATGCCACTCTCAAATCGGACATTGATCCGAAGGACATTTTCATGGGATTTTTTGTCATAAAAAGTGTCTCGAATGAACATGCGTCTAATTAGTGGAACATATATATCTAAGCTTGCGGGCGACAAGTCGAAAGTTATATCGGCCAAATGAACGATAAATCCTTGGAAGAATTTAATAAAGTTTAAGAGCCGAGCGTCGTGGAAGCCAAGGTACGGTCGCGCGAAATAGATGCCCGCTATACCAACCTGACACACATATATATATTATCGATGTGAGTACCTATACGTGGTGCGCGCGAGCGTGAATCCTACCAATGTTTGAGTTTTCGCGTTCAAGATTAAATATGGTGTAATTTCGCAACTTATGGAATTTACTACGACAATTTATGTTGGTCTTTCGGATAAAAATGTCGGCTAAAGTTAACGGATACATCGCTCAGGCAACGGTAGCCTACGTAGAGTCTATAAGCACGAAACTTTTTTAATTTTGTTCACTCATTATAATTTTTATACGTGCTGATGCAATCAATTAGAAACGCGCGCATATTTATCGATAATAATAATTAATATTTAAGTAAAAGTGCATAAAGATTTCATGGATTCAAGACCATCTTGATTAACAGAACATGAGCAACGATAATGACGGTGCGAACGGATATTCAATGTAAATCGAATAACTTTGAAAATAAATTGATTCGATTATACAGTTCGAACTGATCTAGATGTATATATTACGGCTTTACGTATGAATAAGTATAAAAATAATAAGGAGCGTAGAAAAAAGGGGGAAAAATAGCTACGAGCTACTATAGAGATAGAGAGAGAGAGAGAGAGAGAGAGAGAGAGAGGCGCACAAGATAGAAAGACATATATATATATATATATATATATAGTCCGCGAAGGGGCTGCATTTTGCGCGTGCACAAGTATATATATCAGCATCAAACGTCGGTTTACCGCCTCGACATTTTCCCCATGGGAGGTTCACCAGATGCATGGGCTGGGGTTACGTGCACTATTAATCTAGACTCGTTATGTACTCTAATGGCACACACACACACACACACACCGACTCAATCACCTTTCTCCGTATACAATACGCGCGCAATATTTATGTCGCCCCATTTCTTACTCGCTTATAGACTTTCTTTTTGCCTTCCGTACACTCCATACACTCCGAATTCACTGCCCTCCATATTTCTTCCCTTTTTCTTTTCCGCCTCTTCTTCTATTCGCCTGTATATATAGCAGATTCAAAGCGCGAATAGAATTGCAGGATCGCGCAAAACCTTTTTCGTATACGAATCCAGAAATCGAAATTCATTCGGGGGATCTCCGATAAGGCGCAGTTGCAAAGACGCGCGCGAAGGCAAAAATCGAATTTACGATGACGCCGGGGATAAGAACCGGGGTTCACGTGCAATTGTCTCTTGTGGAAGGAAAAAAAGCGGTATTTTATATAAATATACGGAAGAGCCTGTGCAGGAATTTTTCCTTCCCGCCTTTCTCTCTCTCTCTCTCTCTCTCTCTCTCTCTGTACAGATCTTATTTACGAGTGGCTTTGCTTTAGGAGGTGAAGTTTATTGCCACCGCGTGTTTATTTTCGAACATGGATATGCCATTGTGAAAGAAATGAATTTATTAATATTGCTGCACACACACATCGGCAAAGATGCGCGACGAAGGCCAACAATAGAAAGGTGAAATTTACGACGAACGGGGAGCTGGGAGATATTATATGAAGGGAATAGGAAGGAAGAGCGTATTTATATATATATATATATACGTTTTTTTCCAAGTGGGTTATTGTGCGCCCTTAGCGTGTACGAGGGGAGGGGGAGGGGGGAGGGTCAATAAGTCCTTAGAAAAAAGATAGATAAACAATTTTTTTTTCTGGATAAAATTTCTTTTATTTCTCAACCTAATGTCCTTTTAGCTTGATACACTTTTCCAGACGTCCCTCCAATTTATCCTAAGCCACCGGTAAAATATGATTTTGGAAGTTCCTCAAAATCTAGGTATTTGTTTCCGCGATGACCTCCTCGTTCGATATGAATCTCGTTTTCCGGCAAACCCGGATATTTTTCATACCCAATTGGTCGTGCAAAATTGAAAGGGGCAGAATCTTTCGATACCCCTGTGGCCTCGACTGTTTCGCGTAATTTTATTCTACGATCACTTAACACTATGTCGTGGATTGCAGCTTTGATTTCTTTCGGTGTAAGGCATTTCAAATAAAAATGTTTCATCACCGCTCGAAACTCAATTCTTTCCATTTTTTTTTATAAATAAACGAAAGCTGTTGACTTCAACCGACGATAAAAACGAAACCACTCTATGAATATGGCTGAAAATTAGCCTGTGGTTACAAAAGTGGTAGAAGAAGAAGTTAGAAACAGAAGCACTTGGTGGTACTTACTGCTAAATTATAATTATGATTTTCTAAGGACTTATTGACTCACCCTCCTATATATATATGTATATATGTATAGCAACGAGGGGGGGACTCGATGTATGCGCTTTTTCGTATATATTATGCAGCAGACTTCATTACACCGTTGCTTAAGCATACAGATAGTGCGATTAATGTAAACAAATCATACGCTCCATTGAGGGTTTATTTATCCAACATTGCGTTCTGTTATAAAAGCGAGTTATACGCCGTGGAATAAACTGATGCTTAGAGCCGTAAATTACTTCATACCGTGTGCAATATAAAGGACCTTATGTGAATCTCTGTGATTTATCGACGTTGCCGACCCATCGTAATTTACTTTCTTTTTTTATTCGCAGTGAAAGCAATGTTTTACACGCCAATTGGGTTTCAATGGATTTTTCTGCGGTTATTATAGGGACTAAGGACTAACAATGATACGAGAATTCACTTATAAATTATATATATTAATATAGAACAATGATTATTAATTTTAATGAGATGTCAGATTAATATTGGAATTACTTATTACTTATGTGTCTGCAGATCGGTATTTATATATGTAAAATTTATAAGAAATTTTTGTGCTTTCCATATACGGTAAAGCGTCGAAAGAAAGTAAATGTTTAGATAATTGTAGGAGGACTTGAAGTGACCAACAGACGCATAATTGCATAAGAGCGATGTAGTGGATGATGATGATGATGATGATGATTCACGTAGAAGGAGAATTGGTATATACTCACGATCCTGGATCGACTCTTAGGAAGTCCGTGTAGATCTTGAGTAGTTCACCACCTATGACGTAGCCGAAGGCAGGTCCGATTATCGCCATTGTGTAGTAAATGCCTGCCAATTAGAATAACGCACTTAAGCCCCTGTTCCGTAATTCTCGCGCGCGCGTCTATACTTTAATTTCAATTTCGGCCCAGCGCTTTCCCTAATCGGATTACATCGAGATTTAGCCCAATAATAATTACAGGGAATTCAAGCTATCCCAAAATATATTAGGGGAACGCGCAGGTGTGATATCTTCTCGCTCGAATCAAATTGATTAATTGAAATTTACGCTTGTGGCTTAGACGCGTTATGTCGCATTATAGATCTAAAAGAAAATAACTTTTACAATTAATTTTCTAATTCAATTCATCATAATGGATTGTAGTTGTATCAAGTATAGGCACTGCTACATTTTTGAAAAATAACACGCTACAATAAATTGTAAACTCTTACGTACATTTTGCAATTGACTAAAATTTAAAATAACTCCGTTATCAACCGTTAACAAGTGTACCGTTCAGACCAATTAATAAGCGCAATGTCGACCCTTTAATCTCAAGATGAAAACTGTACATATATACCCAACGCGATGTTAAAGAGCGGCATTAAATGGAAAATAAAAGTAAGGGTTAGGCGAGTGAGTAAGCTAATGAAAAATGAGCGTATATAGTGTAGAAAGCTGTGAGCGCGCGCATATATAACGAGCAGGTGTATAATATATAAAGTGTTTTTACCCAGATAGACCGAGGACATTTTCTTGGTGACGTTCTCGTCGAGATAAGTGACGCCGAGGGTGTAGAAGGGCGCTGCACCTGCGCCGTGCAGCAGTTGGGCCACTAGGAACATCGCTAAGTACACGCCGCTGTAGGGCTCGAGCTCCGCCTGCTCCAGACCCAGACTCGAGCACGACGCCTGCAAAGTAGTTATACACGTGACGGACGGCCCTTGGATAAAAAACCCTAGGTGCAGTCTCGTCTACGCGGCATATACTTCCGAGTCGACACCTCATCGGGGGTAATGCAGCTCTTTTATAAACCTACAGCTTCTCCTGCTCTTTTTATCTACTTATACACGCGTATAAGATACTCGTTGAGCTAGGCTGTGAATACTGCACTATGTTTAACGAGTGTATTATCGGGATGGGCTGTACAAGTTTGTGGCTATCTTCGTATTGAGTTCCACTGACCGTAAACTTAGAGATATAGGCAATGTCCAATTTGACGTTGAGCAATATGTTGAGCGCGAGCGCTGGCTCGCGAGATAGCGATTCGGAGGAGCCGCGGTAGTTTGGACCGCGTGATTTACGCTCGCGGGAGCTCCTTTTTAAAACTAGCGCCGCTCGACCCGCTGCAAGGATACTATCTTAAATGTGAATTTGAAAGTATTATATATATATATATATAATGCTCTTCCGCAAGCAGCTCACGTTCACCAAGATTCTTTAAGACCGCCCACGGCCTGCTGCATCTCGTTAAATGTCAAATCCATGTGATTTTATGTATCTTATCTTTTATTTCAAGCTGTAATTGAATTGCTTCATAAATGAATTCACCATCATTTTAATTCACATTTCACAAATAAAGTTAGGCGTTTCACTTAAGTTGATAATGGTAAAAAACGGAAGAACAGGTTGTGCGACAGCTGGCCATGACAAATGTATTTTTCACGATTAATTGGAAAGCAGAGGGCTGCACGCAAACACATAGACGCGGCCGGACGTAAACACGTCATTGTGATTTGGTTTATCGAGTGTGGCGCTTCGTCGTCCGCGCGAAAGGGAAAGGTCACGGGAGAGGGAGAAATATTGCGCAATCGAACGAAATGCCACTTAAATATATGCTTACCGAACGCATCGTCGTGGAGTTTATCGACCTCTTGCACACGTCCTCAACTTGATTGCCTCCCCTGTAATTCCCGGCCAAATAGTGCGGCGAGGCGAACAAGAGGCTACCCAGACCCAGGACCAATACGCCGACACCGATATACCTGAAATATCATCGTCGTACTATATTATTTATACAGTTCTCGATCGCTCGATCTATTGTACTCCGCACTTTGATCAAATTATACCTTTTGGCTTTGCGACGCTCGGGGGCAATGAACGCGCGCGAATTTCTGCGATTCTTCGATTTCACTAACCGTTTGTATAATCGACTTTTCTATCGGAGAAACGAAATGACACGTCGTTAAGCTTACGAATCCGGAACTTTGAATTTACTTCTTCTCCGATATATTACAATTTAGGCATGTGTTTAGACTCTCACTTTGCTATGCAATTGTTTTTTTTTTTTTTTTTTTTTTTTATTAATATTCATTTTACATATTTATTCGTTCGAAAAAACCATTCGTTAAAAAGAGAAAACAACATGTGTAAATGGTGGAAAATGCCAGTATTTTCCGAGAACATGAAAATAATTTCTCGGTATACACCATAGTAAATCCCTTTCGGACGTACATATCGTATATATTAAACAAATATAAAACGTATATATATAGAATTATCAGCCGCGTCAAAGATTAACAGCAAATACAATATAATTGACTTTTGATAGGAGCTAAAACGAATCGGCGGTTAAATAAACAAGGTTTGGGGGAAAATCACGTTTCCTATATACGCGCCCACACGTATGCAGGTGTATATAGTAATAGCTTCTATATAGATCGGTCGAAAAAGCTTTCCGGCAGCTTCGCCGCATCATATATCCCGTATACGCTTGCGATCGCGCTCGCAAAGGCGTGCAGTATATGCGGAAGCCGCTTGAGCGGGAAATTGATGTTTCAGTTTCGCGTTACTGAACACACACACACACACACACACACACACACACAAACACAAACACTAAAACACACACGCACACGCATGCACTAGGCTAACCTGGGTTTGCTGGAGTCGGAGCGACCGCCCAAATAGCTGACCGGAACCAACAGGAGGAAACTGGCGATGTCGTATCCCCCAGCAATGAGTCCAGTCTGGGAGGAGCTAAATCCAAATCTTCTCTCTATTGTCGTGATCACGACGTTGATGAAACCGTTCACCAC
The DNA here is from genome assembly GCA_900490025.1 of Megastigmus dorsalis. NCBI lineage: Eukaryota > Metazoa > Arthropoda > Insecta > Hymenoptera > Megastigmidae > Megastigmus > Megastigmus dorsalis. The sequence continues at coordinate 87,105 of UELU01139310.1, read as the reverse complement.
CATTCCTGACCAACAAATTTTATGCGATTAGCAATTTTTCTTCTATTTTTTTTTTCCTTTCCAAAACTTCCATTTACGCTCTCCGTGCACTCTCCGTACTCCTGCGAGCGCGCGATCCTCTATTGCATAAATTATTCATGAGGAAAGGGACATTCTCGGGAAATTGTGTATTGGTACGAATTTGAAGGATAAGTAGAATATCGTTTATTGTCCGATGTTATTGAACTTATTACATATGCAAAGTAGATATATATATATATTTTAATTATAAATCGAAAAGAAGAATCAGACTGTGTACACCTCGGTGATTGTTACTAAAATATTGCCGCTATAATTACTCTATAGGCGACTCAGAAGCTATTACTCCTGCAGGCTGTTTTTATTAAGGTTGAAAGCCATAAAGAAAAGATTTTCCAAAAACATTCAGCATAATTAATTTAATTATACATATAGTCGGCGAGACGCGTTCATTAGCATTTGCTTCGCGCGCGGCGTTTATCTTACTATAGGTAGACCGATTTAAATGAACCTGCATAATACGCCGCTATATTAACGAAGAGCGTGTAAGACGAGGCTTGGAAAACAAACAGTTTTGGCAAAGCAAAAGAAATAAACGGCCTGGTAATATTTTCTTTGGATCGATAGATATAACATTTATGTATTAATATAAAATAATATCTGTATGGATGTTTACATTATCAATTATTATATTATTCGATCGTCCAAAATTCTTCCGAACCTTATATAATACTTTTCCACGATACTATACCTTGCATGTATATGTCAATGTGTATTTGTGTGTAGTTTTACAATGCGAGCATAGCGAGCAATTGCAACTTGTTTATATATCATTTCAATTCAAGTATTCTCAAACAATACACACACATATATATAGGTACAAACGACTTATACCGATTAGCAGCTACAATAGTCAAAATGGTTTGGTACACCGTAATTACTTAAAAACGTAAGATTCATTGAAAGCTTATACTCGCGATTAGCAACTATACAAACTAATATTACAAACTCGACAGAGGTTTTGGTGCGGTTATAATTAACGCAAACTTTTCAAGAAAGTCGAAAAGTCTATATAGATGTAAAAGCCGACGGAAATAAATCAGTGTATACGTTATACACGCGAAGCTCAAAGAAATAAGCGAAGCGACCGCGCGCGGAGAGTATAAGAGCCGTCGCGCGACGACGAGCTGCAAAGTAGCAATACACGTTCACCCGCCCATCCCTCCCCCCCTTTTTTTTAATTAAAAGTATGAGCGTCTGAACTTTCGTCCGGCTATTTGTTAGGGCCAGCTCTCTCGGCACCGCACTCCACACTTTCCTACATATTATACATACGTATAGCATGTATAGTCTGCACAAATGTACATTTTCACGCCTGTGACATTATCCCGTCGTCTGCATTATATATACCTATTGTTCGACAATTTCATTCAATTCTTCCTCCTTCCTCATTCCACGTCCCGTAGTCCCATCGTGTATCCCCGTACATAAAGAATTAAATGAAACGTGTGCGGCTCGCGCGCCTGCTTGTATAAGTAATTTTTCCCGAATGTCGTTCTCTCTCTCTCTCTCTCTCTTCTCCCCCACCTTCCATTCTCAGTTTGTAGTAAGGGGCTAGCTGTAAGTACTCTATGTCTGTCGTTCTCTCTCTCTCTCTCTCGCCTTCCTTTCGTCGAATGACCCTTTCATTTTTTTCTTATCTCTTCTTTTCTTCTACCCTTATGTGCTCTCTCTCTCTCTCTCTCACTCTCCTTCTCCCTCTGCCCCACCCCCTCACTCTCTCTATCTACACGCTCTTGTTTTCTTCTTATTCTTATACTACACTGTATTTTTCGTTAGTTGTGCTTTTTTTCCCACTCTTTTTCTTAATACAACTTGTCTTTTCTTTTGCTGTTTACTCTCCGTGTCTTCCGCTTCTCTATCTTCAATGCTATACGTATAACGCTGCTGACAATTGAAACAGAATAATAAAACGCCGGGAATATTGCTACATTTGGTGAAAATGAAATTCCTTTTAATTTTGATCAGTTTTTCTTAGTTTTAATGCAATTTAAATGAGCAATTTACTCTAGTATACATTTATTTAAATGATCTTTAGAACCAATAAATTAACTTGGATCAAGTAAATATTTCTTTAAAATGATAGCCACAAGATACAATAATTTCTCTTTGAGTTCGGTCATTGTAAAAATTTATATTTTTCCACATATAAGCCTTTGTATTCGAAAATGAAACGCAGTTCTTTCGAAATATACCGCGACAATAAAATAATGATCGAATTAGAATTGACAACATTAAAACGTGTCTAAAGAACAATTATATTAAGAATAAAAATACATAAAGGAAATTCATAGTCATCGTTCGTCCAAAACTCTGTTACAATAGACAATTATATTATCTGATTAAAATGTGGCTTACGAATAACTATCCTGCGCCTTTCATAATAAACGCAAATCAGAAAAAAGTGAACCTGCGCCGCTGACATCCTGTTAAAAGATATATATATATATATATATATATCAAGCTCGAAAGGAACGTCGAATCGCAAACTTTGATCGAGTCATTGAAATATTCGTCCGGCATTAATAATACCGGCCCGAGTCTCAGCAGCGAGAAAAATAACCGAACTTTTCGATTTTCCCTCCCATCTCTCTCTCTCTCTCTCTCTCTCAGACACTCGTCAACGACGTCAACCCTATATACAGCACGGGCTGCGCTCCTCGTTCGACTTGTCCCAAACACATCCCTGCCATCTCTGGCCTATAATACGGGGGCGTGCGGCTCACCCCATCACGAGCGAGTCTGTCATCGCACTTGTGAGCGGAAAACTCGATTTCCGGTTATAATCGTCTACCTATAGCCGGCAAGCTTGCGCTCTGCGCTCACACCCCTACCGAAAGTCTCGCAAATTGCATTTCAATGCACCTCGTCCGCGCTATTAGTGCACGTCACAGCCGAATGTATATAGCGAGGCGGCGGTGGCAGAACCCATATACACCATCCGAGAAGCGTCGCAGGCAAAATAATTGTGGACGACGTCTCTCTCTCTCTCTCTCTCTCTTACACACACACACGTTGCGTCACCGATCTCGTGCCCCCACCACCGCCGCCGGACTGCATATACCGAATCTCGCTCCTCCCAACTTCCTATAATAGTTCACGGCTTCCTCGGTTGTCCTCCGCCAGCTTGCCTTCTCCGCTGCCACCCTATTACCTAGCTGCTAGACACCCGCTCCATTGCAGCACACTACTGCACTCGCGCAGCAGCATCAGCCGCTTTATGGGCTTTATACAGACTAGACTGGCAAACTGCAATCTCGTCTCGGTCCTAACTAATCGCGCTTGTTTACGACTCCTGCTGCTGCACCAGCAAAACCTCATTGAAAATCCTCCCTTGAGACATTAATTTTATTAAATAGCTCAATATATATCCCGTTAGGTGAACGGCCAAAATAATTATTAAATAAACGTACATATACTTTGCTATTAATTCACAAGGATATTTAGGTATAACCGTTGGTTCTTTGATATTTACCGAATTCTAATCATCAAAGAGCAATCGTATGTACATATATAGAGAGAAAGAAAGAATGAATCCGAGAGTCGCGAGCATAAAGGAGTACGGAGTATAGCGATTCACGGACGGCTGCCGGACTCTCATCGCGAGATCTCGAGCTGGAAAGAACTGGAAAGAGCTGGAATCTAAGGGCCGGAAAAAGTGGGAAAAATCAAGATAGGAGGGCAATGCGTACGGAGTTTGTTATATATAATAGAGTGTACGTATGTATATGTATATATATAATACCTTGCATGGCCCCTGCCCAGCATAGCCAAAAGAGTGCCCACTTGGCCGTTCGATACTTCTGCAAGTAGGGTGGCCGGTACCCAAACCAGCCGCACTTGAGTTTTTCCCGGGCGACGCTCTCAAAGTCCCGCGGCGTGTTCTGCTTTATATTATCGGCCGGCTTCTGTCCTCCGTCGCCGAATCCTTCCGCCAGACTCGGCATCGTGCGCATGTCTGACACGCTCGACTACAAGAATTCAGGCAGCTTTTTAGATTTTTTTTTTCTTTTCTTTTAAATAAATCTTAACGCTCAAAAGGGAATCACATATCGAGTTGGAATCGTTTCGTTAAATCATTATCGTATATCTTACAACATTACCGTACTCTAATGTAAGCGTTGTTGAAAATTAATCAATAAAGACAAAATTCCTTACCCCCATTATCATAAAGATCACGTGCGTTGGGAACTGAACACCGGTCCGGAATTGAACACGCAATACTTATCTACTGATTTTTCATACAAAATTTAAAGTCAATTTTTTAAGTTGCCAAACACACTTTTCTTTCAATTTATATTTGAGTTTATAAATTTACGTTAGATTTCACCTGATCAATTTTAACAAGTTAACGAATAAATACCGTACCATTAAATTATCATATTTCTAAATAAAAAATAATGTTTTTTTAAGGTTATGATATAGTGTTTATATTGAACTGTTAGAAAGAACAGACTTAACTGTTTCAAAATTCAATAAATTAAAGGTGTTCGCGTTTTCTTCCCTTTCTGATAGAATCAGCTAGTTTAACTTCTGCGTAAAGAGTTAGAATTCTTTCACTATACTCATCGACACAAAAGATGTAGCAGTTTGAAAATACTCGTCCGTCACACGTCACATTCATACTTTATCAGTGTTTTTGGATCTTGCGAAATGAATGTGATGTCAATCAAAGACACTTTATTAGATATGAGACTATAACTTTTGTAAATTCAGATCGGCTAAAGAAATTTTAAGTTCTTTATTTAAACAACTTATACACTAGTATATTTTAATATTCCAGTTCCCTTAAGGGAAGGTTAAAGTTATTGAAAGTTAACCTCAAATTAGGGCAGTAAGCTTATTTCTGCATGTAACTTTTTTTATTTATAATTTTAAGTAATATCAGGAGTTGGGCGCCATAGTGCTTGACATAATTAATCATTCTGTGCAAGACGAGGCTTATTTGGCTTATTGTTTCTTTTTTAAATTTGGAACTACAAACTATTGAGGAGGGGGGACGCTCCGACCTCCCCTTAAGATTGTACTGCGTTATTATTAAATTTTATATTAAATTTTAAATATAAAAAAATTATGTTAATATTACGTTGTCAAATTGATTAATAATTTTAATTTTCTGTACTGGTGAGTGTACGACACTGCATAACGATATTTTGATAGTCTTAAGCCAAACGGTTAAGAAAAACGGCTTCGATATCAAGGATTTCTAAGATTGCTAATTACTACTATTTAAATAAAAATTTCGCTAATGTAAATTTGAACGTGAGGCTTTAGGTAAAACAACTCGGGCATAGAGCACTTAATTGCATTTCAAAGTTTCATATAGGCATGTCGATATCTGTATAAATCTTCTGCCTAACGTACTCATATTAATTGCTATAAAAA
>UELU01139310.1:28923-77796 GCA_900490025.1 Megastigmus dorsalis | reverse complement strand
CCCCCTCCCCGCCTCTACACTTACAAATTTATTGCTTCCTTTAAACATTTTTCTCCTACCTTGCGTTTAACAGTTCCTATATACATTTATTCTCGAGTGATTATTCATTCCCTGTAATTATGATTCAGTAAGAAATATTTTACGTTAGCGAACAGGAGAGAACAATTGCATAATAATACTTGAAAGATTTTGTAAATTCAAGTACATTTTATCAGTTTAAATCCTACCTATATATTGACATTAAAGGTATTCTATCGATTTAGATTAAAGGAAAATTTTTTCAGTGTGGATATGCCCGACACAATATCCTTTATAATTAATAAAGATATTTTATTTTTTTTATCAGCCAATATTAATTTTAATTCAATCTAAAGTGCATTACATATACCGTAATAATAGACAGATTATTAATAATAATATTTTCTATAAATACTAAATTTATTATGATTAGTTTATTTTTACTATTATTATATAATCTAATTACTTGGAATTGATACATGTATATGTTGTACAATAAGAAAATTTTTTGAAAAAGTTTTGAGCAAACAGTTTGGAGGTATCTAAAACCTAAGATATCTCTTACTGCTGTTCTGCGCAGTTCTATGCCGATAAGATAAGATGTTTGCGTCCTTCATTTAAATTGTATACATATTATAGTTAAGGGAAAATCAGCAAATCATGATATATATATATATATCTATTGTAATCCTGTCAACCAAGAGATACATTATGAATGTACTGCAGAGAAATAAATGTATTTTAAGCACGACATTTAAACTAATCTGAATATACCGATTATTCTTTTTGTTTTTTCTAAAATATTTATAAATGCTGAGGTTTTCCGAACGCGTCCCATCGTTGCCCGCACTGACTGCAGTCACATTACACTCTGTCTCTCTCTCTCTCTCTCTCTCTCTCTAAGTACTGCTCGACTGCATACTCCGCAACGTGACACGCCGATCGAGTCCTGCACGCGCTCTCGCATAATTAGCCATGCCGTGTGCAGCAGAGAAAGAAAGAGAGAGAGAGAGTGAGAGAGGAAGTACAAACGCGCAACAGCCACCGTCCTTCGTTCGTCCGTTTAATTTCGCTGCTCTCTCTCTCTCTCTCTCCTGCGCTGCTGTTTTGGACAGCTCCACGTGAGCCATACAGAAGCTACGGAATCTGCACGAAACGGCACGATCCCGCGTGACCCACGCACTTTTTCGATTGCCTGGTATAAGGTATAAGCGAATGCCGCCCTCAGAGTTCGAGGCACGACAATAACAAGGGAATATTGTCGTGACGCTACGAGTTTTTTTTTTCTTTTTGTTGCGAAATCGTTGGTCTTTTATACAATAAATCTTATCGACCGAATGAATAAAACATTTTAGTCTCGTGAATTAATAAATAAGACAACGGAATATCTGAGATTACAATTATTTTGATCAATAAGTCTGAGGCACCTGTACCATTGTATTCGTTCAATTGACCTGTCGCTTGTTCTCAGGACTTTGAGCCAGTCCAAGACCGTCGCGTTAACCGGATATGCTTTATATTTTCAATACATACTTATTTTCTATTAATTATATTTTAATTAAAGCTTGTCAATGAGAAACTTGAATATAGAGCAATCGATCAGCTGTTCGATAGATGATTCAATCCAAACGATTTTTAATGTTTCGATCGAAAATTCTACATTTTGACATTTTCTTTCCAAATTATTTCCTTCAATAAGAGAATAATTATATATATAAAAACTTATAACGTAATTATTAGAGAGCGTTTTGAAAATACTTTATCTTCCATATCAATTTTAAAAGAGACCCAGAAATAACGAAACTGTTTCCGTGTACTTGAAGAGACTATCGGGAACTGCATAAAAGAGTCGTTTATACAAATGTATACACAAGTTCGAGAGGGACAAACGTATCGGAAAAACTAAAATTCAGTATAAATTCTTTTTGTAAATTTATGGACGCAATAACCGGAGGCTTGCAAAGTCCCAGGGATTTGAAATGAATCAGCATAATAATGTGGTGCAGTGCAGCATCTCTCTCTCTCTCTCTCTCTCTCTCTCTCTCTATCTCTCTCTTGTTCTCCCTCTGTGTATCGCAGTGAAACATTACCTGTGCCGCCGGCTAAATTACACGCCATTTTTCATTTTCAGCCCCCGGTTAATTACGATCAAGAGGAATGGATTCGCGCGCTACAGGCGTTAAGTACCTCGATCAACTCTGATTATCGGAAGTCGAATTTTTTTTTGCTGTTGCAAACCGATCGATGCGCTATTCGTCTATTACAAAATTTCGAGAATCTTGTAGAAAAATTCGTAATTATATAAACCAAACAATCGATCGGATTGTGGTTGTGGGTGGTACAAAATATGTAATAATGACATTTGATAAAAAAAAAAAAAAAAAAATAAGTAACAGATAACACGCAGATCCACGAACGATGAGCAAACAGGAGGATGTGAAGTATTCAGATGAGTTTATAGTTTGCCAAGAGCATTTGACAATGTTCGCATGGAGTACACAGGGTAAGTTGAGATCTTGGGTGGAAAAGCTATTTAAAGCTCCCATTGTCGGTCAATATTCCGGCACGTGCCACCTTGCACGTGACCGCTACCCTTCTTTTCCCCTTTTCAAAATGCACGTGATTCCCATGAATCTGTATACATTCATATAATATCCTATGAATAGTATAAGGCCGTCACGTGACAAAGCAAAACATTACCCGCGTATACTTACTTTTATCAACTTTATTTTGTATTGAAAGTTACGTTGTTGCAAGCAGGCACAAAGTAGTGTTATATTATGTACTCTATAAGCGCACTTTTTCGAAACAAGGATTCTATAAGAGATCTTAGATGTTCTCAAAATAATAATGCTTGCACAATATAATAGTTCCTTTTCAGAATAATTTTTAAGAAGCTAATTTTATTTTTACCACATTAAGAATTACTTTTATAGTATTAAAAAAGTATTTACAAAGCATTATTTTTTTTGTAATTTATATATCGAAAGGAATTGTATATTAGCGTTCAATAAGTATAATAATAGTAGTTCAAAAAGTATATTACTCGGGAGACAAATAAACACGGTCGAGATTCGAATCTTTATATACTTTTAATGCCTTCACCCACACGAACAGTCATGATTATTTCGAAAACGATTGAAACTCGTACTAACTCATCGATCACAACGGCGTAAAATTAGTTTTCATATAATATATATATGTTTTTTTCGAGGGTAAGTACATCTTGTATAATTTAATATCACATTAACATAAATAAGCTGAATTATTAACAAATTATTTTGTTGATCTTTTTGCATGAAAAATCATCTTCTGTCTCAATGAGCAATTAATTTTCATTATTATTGCAAGTAAATATATAAGAAATAAAAATAAATTGTTAAATTGGTTTAACTTGTTTCTTTCTACGTTTGTTGTTATATCTTAAACTATTATAACGTTTACAATAAAAATGTAAAAAAAATATTTTTTCCTCAGTCAACACTACTTGTTATCCGGGCTTTTATTACAAAAGGAATCGATTTCCCGTGAAAACACAAGTATAATATGAAAGACACCCAAGTTGTAGGCAGCCATCCATTCAAAATTCTCAAATATTTTCCCAATATCGCATTATCATCAATGGACCAGTAAGTAATAAAAGCCGGTTATTCCATTGTGGCTCTGGATCTATATACGCGTGATCGTGTACAACAGGAGAACGTGCCTAAATGAAACGTCCATGACGCGGCTCTTTCCGAGGCGATGCGGCAAAAAAAAAGTTGCAGCACGCACAATATATACGTATATATACGCCATGTCGATATCTGTGCACAGGGATACGTACGCTCTTTATGCCACAGACGTCTTTTGAAGGGACTAATCCGCCGAGTGAGCCAAAAGTCACACTGTACGATACCTTTCGCGCTATACAAGGGATAATACTCTGGACGCTGTATAATCCGTGCGAGACAAAGAATATCTAAACTTTTTCAAACGTGCGCGCGTGCGCGGCTGCCTCTTCCGAATCTCCAAAGCATTTTTTTCGTACGGTGGCAGTGATAAAAACGTTCTGAAAGCTTCTTCCTCCGCGAATTCGTTTGTGCGTCGTGCTTGGCTCGCTGCTCGCCCGCGTGCACACGGCATTCGTGCTGATACTATACCGCGATTCGTACTATACTGTGGCTTGTTTTTTGGGTATCTTCTTTTTGTTTTTTTATTTTTAACGTTTCCGTGAAAAACACAGTGCTTTGGGGAAAGTGCGGCGAGAGTCTGGGGGATACTTGTCCGAAACTTATATCGGTCGAAACTTCACTGCAATCTAGATTTTTCCACAGTTCAAGCAGCTCATTAATCCACAAGATCTTCCGATATCGTCATTTCCCTTTTTCTCGCTTATTTTTATGATTCCTCGACTATTGACGTCTTGGCTCTTGGCTGCACAAAACGAAAAGCTCGCCGCACTCTTTCTAATTGCGGCAAACAGTCGTGGCGCGGCACGACTCGAATGGTTTGTAGAAAAGCAGACGAATATAAGCGTGGAAAAGTATCTGGCTTTTTTTTCAGTAGCTCATTCTTTAGCTTTGTAAGCGATAAAAGAAATATATATTGTCAAAGACTCTTTGAGGGCTACGTATATATGCTCTGTTCATACAAGAAAACAATCGACTAAGTCAAATATGGGATAATTAAAACCGCTTGTATTTAATTTGATGATTTGTATTCAATTTTACGAACATAATATAAAAAGAGGACACTTATAAGAAAATGCAAGTAGAAATAGAAACTAAGAAATATAAGCTTATTAGAATAAAATTCAACATACATGAGTTGCAGTTTACAGAATTACTTTTATTATCTGTAGATTGATATGTCTTAAAATCATCATAGATTTACTAACTTTAATTCAATAAGCTTATTTTTTATACTAATTATCAATTTAATATTAAAATAATAAACTATATTACCATATTCGTTTCAGTATTTTCAAACGATACATTGTCGAAGCCGTTCATTCTCACAATTGGATCTGAAAAAAATTGAAATGGTTTGTTTACGAGATTATATTTATAACTTTACTCTGATCTATCGATTCACTATAAACAAAGTATTGCATATGAATAATTGTATTTAGGTATATATTATTGTAAAAAATACATAGTAGTATTTTTCGTCACAAGACCGTGAAATCTTATGATCGTATAACAAACCATTTTTTGGAATCATAGACATAAAATCTTATTTTTCGTACGATTTTTAGTTTGTAAAATTCGATTTTATATACAGTCCATAATCAACAAATTCAATTTATTAAGGTAAAATGACTTCACGGGAAATATGAGTTTAAAAATTCTTTGGCTTGATGAGATCAATAGTCTTTCTCAAATTTATTTTGTAAATTATTTCGAGAAATAAATTCTTTTTCAACTGTAAAATGATTCATTTAGATTTTTTTTTTTATTTTACGGACTGTCCGTAAATTTCACGGCTCTGATACAAACCAAATTTATTTGGTACACACGAAATTGAAATAATTGACTGAAAATTCAATCTTGCGTATACACAGTGTTCAGCAGTAAATAATCGTTAATTACTATGTCTGTGCAAATATTTCCAAAGATCGTTTTGGTTCGAATATCTCCTAAGCATCTGGTGATCTAAGAAAGGAGTGTATATAGTGTTTGTGCCCAAGCAACGTACTGCGAATATTACAAGCCATGCGCACACGCACAAGACAAAAGACTCACTACAGAGGTGCGAATGAACCATAATGGCTTCTGACAGTCAGCGCATAACAGGATAATAGGCGTCGCGAATGCATTATTATATCGTGGCCCTGCGACTGAAATCTCAACAAACCCTACCCTTCGCCGGCGAGTCTTCGGTTCAAAACAACGCGCGCAGCAGCTCCGCATAGTATTATTATATTGCCGGTCAGTCAACGAACGCTTCTGCACTGTTCTGTCTGCGGATCTACGATGAAATCAATGCCCTCGAACCAAATTCTTTTTGCCTTTACCGCCTTTAGGATCGATGAATGAGAAAATATGAATAGCGAAATAAATAACGTGTACCAAGATGAATAGAATATAAAAATAATTGTTTTTATTACGCAGAGTCAATTCGAATGTTTAACGCAGAATCTATTCTATGTATGTATAATATATTATTTAATAAAAAATATGAAGAAACTGAAAACTTAGAGTATTGATTTTTTTCAAAAATAATGAATAAAGATTGTATTAAACAAATTTTGTTTGAAAATTTATAATTTTTATTGATCAAGGTTATTTAAATATTAATAATTTTTGGTTCAATACATTCAGGTCAATGACTATATGCTATGAATACTATTTAGTAAAAATGTATAATAAAAAATTATTCATGCAATTCTGTGCGTAAAGTAATATTTTTGTGGACTTGCACATGTGTGTTCGACCCTCGGACGTATATCGCACGTACGTGATAGTTCTTCACGTTATACCCTTGTATCGAAAATAGATCATAATAATAACCTAAGTCAATTGTGAATTCACCGGATCTAACCAATCCGCTCATTCTATTATATTCGAATGAAGCGTACTTATGCCTATGTGGATATACTTCATTACGATACTTCAATACGCGTTCTAGCTACGATAGAAAACTTGGAAGTAATTTATTTTATCATCTATATCGCTGTAAAAGAAATACATTTCACAAATAATAAGTAGTAGGGGAAAATTAGATAGTATTAAACTCGAAACTAATATAGTTCTTTTAACATTATTGATTGAGCGTATTAAAACTATGAAGTGTTTACTTTTAAAAATTTCAAATAAATATTTACAGAATAGAAATTAATTTTGCAAAAAATTCTATCACCATTTTGGTAATATGATGTAAGCATTACGTGGTTTAAGTTTCATGGAATTCCATCCACAATTAGGAAATTTTTGTCGCCGAAAATCTCATTCCCAATTCTTAGCGATTTTTACCTCCGAAATTTTCGACGACGAAAATCTCTGCGTATTATGGATGAAATTTCATGACACTTAAACCACGAGATGGTGACAGAAAGTTTTTTCGAAAAATTAATCTCTATCTTCATATATTTCGTTGAGCGCAATAACCGGTAGGGTAAGAATCTTTCCGGCTATAGCAAATTCCCTTAAATGTGTAATATAATTATGCTTTTTTTTTGTTAGGTACCAGTTTGACTCTTACTACGTAACAATATAAATAATTGAGAGACTTAAATATTTTATGGAATATGATTAAAAGAAACGGATTATTAAAAATTTAAGGTAGTCTCGGGTTGCAAGAGAATCCAGTCCAGGAGTCTTAGATTATTTCACGATTTTAATTGTAAGTAGAGATATTTCAGTGTCTATTTATTTATTCGGGGGCGTAGATTACGATTATCAACTTTAGGATAGTGCAAAGTGAGCGGGACATTGTTTAAAAAATGCCTAAACATTAAAAATTGCAAAATTTAGTGGATTTTGCATTTATCTCAGCTGCTGTTGGTCTTGTCGAAAAAATCTAAGAAATAAATTGATGTGTTTTTTGAGGCCGAACTGAATGCGATATGTTAAATTAATAGTGCATTACGCAACTAATGGGCAAAGGAGATTACCTCGATGAGGGTGAAATCATATAAATTGAGATAACCTCAGCGCACTATTGCGTACACTATTCAACGCGTATGCGTGCGCAAAATCGAATTTTGCGCACGGAGTGTGGAAAAAAATATTTATTAGGGTTTTTGCAAATTGCAAAAAACCACTTCGACTTTACGCCATCAATTTATACACTTAAACTATTTTAGGAAAGATAAAAACTTACAAAAAGTTAGTTTAACTATTCAATAATATATGGTTAAAATTTTTATTCTTTCGGATGATAAGATTTGCTACAAACAAAGATTTCGCAAAAAACACGAGGTGGCTGTAATTTCTTCAAATACGGGATTTAGGTGGCGCTGATTTTTTTTACGACTCATGAAACGATTTGAAACTCTTGACCATAATAAAAATTTTTATTATAAAACCAATTTGTTGACGATTTAAAATTTTTTTAAGCCACAAAAACCTATATAATTCGTTGAATTTTTAAGATAGTTCAATATTGACAACCAATCCTAGAAGCCTAAATTCATTTTACATATTTAAAAAAAAAATTAGTCTACGAGTTTTATACACCAGGATAATTTTTTTTAATAGTATCAGCACTAAACCGTAACATACACATTGAAAATAACAATTTCACAGTTTTAAGAAATAGTTAAATAATATTATACAACATTTTCATGACTCTTATCTCTATAGTTGCTGAAAAAAAAAAGTTTAAACAATTAGTATAAAATAAACACTGAACGCAGCAATAAATAAATAATGCTAATAGAAGGAGGCTTGATAAAATTAATGGGAAATGTAGGTCAGAATAACTAGACAGTAGATAAATAAGGCGCAAAGAAAATTAACCAGTTTGAAAGAATTCGAAGCAGTGAAGCAGTGCAATAAGTGGAAAGTGAATTTTGTGCATAACGTTTAAGGAATGAGTTTTGAATAAAATGATTCGAGGGAAAATTATTCTACTCTATATAGGCTGTCAGATATTGAACTTAGTTTTTAAGCTATCCCCATATTTCAAAATCATTTTCTTTACAAACCTAGTCATGACAAGCTTTTCGTGTGTATTCATACTTTTGTCTCACCCTGTATATTAGTGTTATTATTCAATTATGTTGCAAGACTAGTTGTGTGCTTCCAGAATTCAATCAATCGTAAAATGCGTCATCTTATGAATAATTTTCTTCTAGCTTTTAGTAATAGTCGTTCCCTACATGGGGAAATCCACGAAACTTATAATTTTTTGATTTTAGAATATTCTATGTTCAAAGTATTGTAGCGTAAACAATTTGAGGAGCATATTTTACCAATACATATCAAAACATTTATTTTTACATCAATAACATAAATGTGACTGAAAACTAACATTAAGAAGTGCCTCAAGCTGCTAATCGGCATTTTTTAACCAAATTAATTTAGATTACTAGTTGAGGCTTGTTTTTACAAGACATTTAGAATGCATGTTTAACTATTTTAAGAAAAAAAAAGAAAAAAAAGTTGAATTATCGATGTTATCGTGATTCTATTTATATCACAACTTTTAAAAAATGCTAATATTTATAGGGACACCAAAAGGTAAACGTTTTGTGGATTTCCCCATATAGTACTTATTTTTAATCAGGAAAGAACATCTGTACAATATCAAACAACTTTGTCCGCCGAACAGTGCGAATTTTCCTTACCTGAGAATTAAATAAGGGTACAGATTATGTTTTATCATTCTTGCTTGAGAATCGAAGCAGCAATTAAATAAGGGTACGGACTATTCTTACCTGAAAAACGGACCCTGAAGACGAATACGATTGTTCTGATATATATATAACAATACTTTATGACAGGTCTGAAAACTTGTTTTATAATATACTATGCAAATGGAAAATGTAGGCACATGTAGACACATGCTGTACAAAGTAAACTAAGATGTCAGTTCGAAACAAGCTTCGAATCAGCTTACTAGTGAAGAGACTGAAAAGTGATTTTTGAACACGTCGTTATCCTGCATATTTCACTTTTTTTTAACTTTTCTAGAATTAATAAGCATAAATATGAAATACATTCTGGTAACCGGTGGTGTGATGAGCGGCGTAGGTAAAGGCGTTATCGCCAGCAGTCTTGGAACGATTTTAAAATCTTGCGGCATAAATGTCACCTCTATCAAGATCGATCCATACATCAATATAGACGCAGGTACTTTCTCACCTTATGAGCATGGTGAAGTCTACGTTTTGGATGACGGTGGCGAGGTCGACCTTGACCTTGGTAATTACGAACGTTTCCTGGACGTCGTACTTCACAAGGATAACAATATTACTACAGGTATGTTCGTAAATGAATAACAATATAAGTGAGAAAGAAAAATGTGTGCTGTATATAATATATCATCTGGATGATAACACCTAAACTGGGGACCTTAGCTAAGGTATTTACATTTTAACGTTTTTTTATTTATTTAAAAAATTGTTAAAACGTAAATAACTTAGCTCAGACCTCCAATTCAGGTCATATATTATATATCGAATACGAATTTTGAACTTCGAAGAAATTTTTCATAAGAAAATTTCGAAATCTTATTTACAAAAAAATACTGGAGGCGAAGTGTTCTTGAATTTAAAATTCATGTAGAATTTTCTGAAAGTATTATATTTTCTGCTACTAATACATCTACGAATACGGATAGATTTATGATAATTTTGAAATTTTTGCACTGGGCTGATAATAATCAAGCTTCTGCAAGTGGTAACCGGTTATATAAAATTCAGAATGTTTTGGGCACTATTGATCCTAAATTGATTAACTGATTGTAGATGAAATCATGATACCATGGAACGGACGATTAAGCTTTAAATAATATATCAAAGGAAAAACGACTCCACTTTAATTCCCAATAATTAATGTCAAACTATTTTAATAATTTTAGAGCACTGTACTGTGACAATTTTTATAGTAGTATTAGTAGTATAGATGTCCAGGTGGATATATTCAGATCCTAGATTTTTATAACTAATTGCGAAGAACTGAAATGCTTTACTTTTGTATTTATATCAAATGATTATTAATACTTTGCGCTGCAATCATTATTCATTCCACTACATGTATTTCATTGCACAAGAGCACCACTGCCCGTTTAATTTTAAATAAATAAATAGACAAATAAATTATAAATATATTATTCCATTTATATTAATTAATAGGTATATGTGTTTTTATTATTTTACAGGAAAAATCTATGAACAAGTGATTAGAAGAGAAAGAAAAGGAGATTACCTTGGTAAGACAGTCCAAGTGGTACCGCATATTACAGATGCGATTCAAGAATGGATAGAATCAGTCGCAAAGCGGCCAGTTACGGATGACGGCAAAATTCCTGAAGTATGTATAGTTGAGTTAGGTGGAACTATAGGAGATATCGAAGGAATGCCGTTTGTTGAAGCATTTCGACAATTTCAATTTAGAGTAAAGAAAGAAAACTTTTGTTGTGTCCACGTGTCTTACGTACCATCGCCAAAGTCAACTGGAGAACCAAAAACTAAACCAACGCAATCGAGCGTAAGAGAATTACGCAGCCGTGGTTTGTCACCAGATCTTATTATATGCAGATCTGAGAAACGCATTGATTATATCAAAGAAAAAATATCAAATTTCTGTCATATTGAGCCTGAACAAGTGATAACCATGCATGATGTTTCTTCTATATATAGTGTTCCATTAGTAATGAAAAGTCAAGGTGTAATAGATTACTTAAATCAAAGACTTCAATTAAACATACAAATGCCTCTTCCGCTACAATTTATGAGTATGTGGGAAAATCTTATAGATCGAATTGATCATTTATCAGCAGGTATGTACAAATTTATTTTGTTATAGGCATACAATTTTTTAGATGTTTTGAAATAATTCTTATTTTATTATTTTATCGCAGATGTAAACATCGCATTGGTCGGCAAATATACCAAACTGTCAGATGCTTATGCTTCAGTAATTAAAGCACTGCAACATGCCTCTATTAAATCAGGGTACAAATTGCAATTGACATTCATTGATGCCGTGAATTTAGAATCGACAACAAAAGAAAGTAACGCTGGAGAATATTCTAAAGCATGGCAGCAACTTAGTAGTGTCGATGGTGTAATAGTACCAGGAGGTTTTGGACAAAGAGGGATCGATGGAAAAATTGAAGCTTGCAGATGGTGCAGAGAAAATAATAAACCCCTGCTTGGTATTTGCCTAGGGCTACAGACCGTTGTTATTGAGTATGCTAGAAATGTATTGAAATTGAAAGATGCCAACAGTACCGAATTCGATTCAGAAGCTAGATATCCTGTTGTAATTGATATGCCTGAACACAGTCAAGGTAATATGGGAGGCACTATGAGACTCGGGAAAAGAGATACTCGGTTTGTAACTCCAGTATCTGTATTACGAAAACTTTATGGTGATGCAGAAATTATTCATGAAAGGCATAGGCATCGATATGAAGTAAATCCAAAGTATGTTGAGAATTTAGAAGCAAGTGGTCTAAAGTTTGTTGGTCGCGACGAGGAAAACGTTCGGATGGAAATAGTTGAATTAGAAGGACATGATTACTATGTTGCAACGCAATTTCATCCAGAATATCTATCCAGACCGCTGAAACCTTCGCCACCATTCTTAGGATTAATTTTAGCTAGTGTAGGAAAATTAAAATCCTATATATTAAAAGATTGGGTACTGCCGTCTTCTTAACTTCGCGACTTCAGTCTACAATTGATAAATTTGTTTCTGTACATACAATAAACACAAAAAAGTAATGATATAATTAATATTTTTTTATTTATCTATAGATATACTATACTGCTTCCTTAACAGAAATAATTTTTAATATCAAAATCTATTGAAATGTGTGAAAGTGTTTTCAATTTCAGTCGTTTGGCATAGTTTGGTACATTTCAGCACATAAATTGTTTCTAATAAGGTTTCATTGAACCTGTGAATTTTTATATTTCATATTATCTTTCATTCTATTTAGGGTAGAATGAGGTAATGGTGGTCATTGGGTAATTATGGTAACCCTTATTTTAAGAAATATAAACGGTGCTACGTTTTATTTTAGCATTATATCAAAGTCAATATAATTCCCAACTATTTCTATGTCCAAGTAATATTTAAAGTTGGTTTAATAAGTCTTTATTTATAAAAAACGATTTTGCAAAATTTTCATGTAAGAAATACCATCTCGTAAATAAGCATTATATATAGTTTTATAGTATTCAATAACTTCGGCTTTGATTTTGTAACAATCTAGAAGATTCAACAAATGAAATTGACCCAAAAAATTATTCATAATTTGGTTAAATTGTCCGCAGATTTAAATTTAACGAGACTTGTCGATTTGGGGTAATTGTAGTCACAATGCTTTTCTTATGGAACAGGGCCTGTTAAAGAGGTTAGGACGCGCGACTCAGCGCGTTTCCCGTCAGAGCATCTTGCAAATGCATTTAAAGTTTAACAAAGGATTTAAGTCAATGGTTACAGTACAAAATAAAAAGTAAAGATATAACATAAGTTAGTTTTCTTACAAGAAGTAAATTAATGTAGTGACTACCATTACCCTATGTCCGACCATCATTACCTTTTTGCATTCTTAGCATCTGCCAATTTTTTAATTTAAGCTCAGAACTAAATTATTTTCAATGTTAGTCAATGTTACCTAATGGATAGTTAAAATACATACTTCAAATTGACAGTATACACTTAAAGATACATAAAAATATATACTGGAATACAAATATATGCCTTCAAAGCTGAAGTGATCACCATTGCCCCGTTCTTCCCTAATCGTAAAAGAATGGTAATAAGATATATTGTGATAATTAAGAATTTCACACAATTTCATGTAATGGCTGTATGCGTGAAAATGAAAGCTTTAAAAGTGAATTTTAATTTTACTTATATTTACCTAAATGCTTGTATGAAGGATCAATAAAATTGAAAGCTGAAACAGATCAATAAAATTTTACTTATTTAAAAACTCTGTTAAATCAATCGTATTTTACGTTATTCCTAGACTAAGTCTGTGGGATCCATGTCATATTCAAATACTTGTAACTTTATAAAAATTCTATAGCAGAAACAGAATCGATTCATTGTGTCAAACTATTAGCGGATACCGAGCACGGAGGGTCGGTTTGACTCTTCCCTCAGTATCTATTTTATGCTAAATGTTTAAACATATTTTTTTCAGTAACTATATATACATAACCGTTACGAAACTGTTGTTTGATATTCTTCAACCATTTGTTAAAAATAGCCTAGTTATATAGTTTTCTGTGAAAAAAATTTTATAAGAAAACGGCCTTTTTCCCTGGCGCCTAGACTATATACTTACACCCACTCACTAGTATTTCTTTAAAAATTACCTTTAAATAAGTTAAACTTGTGCCAAGTATGATGCTTCTTCCCCAACAAAAAATAAAATCTCTTTATAGTTACTGTATCTATGTAATCTCTTTTTCATAATGTAAAAAGTAAAATATAATTTTTGCTGCATAACGTCGAATTTATATTTCTAACTAAATAATCAATTATTTATTACATTTTTTATATTATCTAAGTTTGACCTTAAAAAAGTTATAAAATAAATAGAAATTGCTGTCAAAGCTTCTATTTGTCCCAGGAATGCAAATCAGATAAACAATTTCTTATCAGTTTTCAATTTTTTATTGCAAAATTTGGCTAAAGAAAGTTGTGAAATCATTTTAGAAATAGTCAAGTATTCTTTTTAGCTTAGCAACAATCTTAGCAGTTTGTGAGTCAGTTTAGTTGCTCTATTATTTTTTTCTCCTTTCAATTTTGTACAATATTCTTCATCTTAAAATGACTATGAACATACTTGGCGGCGTGGCGTCAGGCACATTAAAGTGACGATCAAAATGTAAGCTTATATTAGTTGCAATCAAATGCAGCCGTAAATATACAAAACCATGAAACTTAATATTAATAACTATCAAATACTTTTTCCTTAATATTGAAGTGAAAAAAATAATGTTAATTAGTAATTTTGATCGAAATATAATTTGAATTACAGAATCTATACAGAATTATAGCTCTTTATGCTTCTAAATTCATATCGAATCATAACGCGTCCCCATTTATAGCGTCGGATTTGTATACCTATATAGCGTCAGCCGAAAATTTAACGAAAGGAATAATAGTCACCCAAAAATTTACATTGACGATAACTTAAGAACAAAATAATCTTTGAGGATGAAACTTTTTTCAATTAAAGTCGAACTTTAAAATCTATTAATTAAGCCCCGCAAAACTTTATAAAACCAATGTAAAGCATACATTAACAGAAATGGTCAAAAATTTTTTGAGGTTAAAAAGCAAATTCAATGTATAATAGGAAGGCTCGTCTGCGCCCTGCGTTTTTCATAGTTGCCATCAGAGGCGCTGCCACGATTTTACATAAAAGTCTGCATGATTTCACACTACCCTCGTTATAGACTGCGTGCTTCGTGCGGCGAAATCTCGCAACACAGTACCCCCACAATGATATAGTATATCTATATATTGACGGATATAGATATACTCTCTAAAGTAAAATTCAGGGATTCCCCGGCGCCACCATCGCTATGCACCCAGCCTATACATAGCTCAACAGTGTGACCCGAGCAAAACTCAGGTACACAGAACAGCTGTATATAAAGCGAAGCGTTCTATTAATTTCACAGCATAGTTTTCCAAGACACAGCGTCGCTTGCCTCGTCTTTTCTCAAGCAACATCGAACACACATTTTGATTTGAATCCCATTTATCGAGTAGTCAACAAAATATTTTAAAGGTATGTACACTTCTTTCTTTTCAGTATCTTTTTCAGGAGCGTGTAAAGGGCACTTGTGAATTCGCATCATATTTTAAAGAGAAACTACGTTTTAATTTTTCATTGAAAAATAATTCTATCAAGTTCAATTTCTTGTTCATAAAGTAAATGTTCAATTTCCGTTTAAGCAACAGATATTTTATGCATTTCAGTGAGTAAAAAGTTACTTTTGTTTTACCCGCTCAATGTATGCTCTGTATTAAATATCGTTCGATTCTTCGGCGTCGTCTGTTTCTCACAAACGAAAATTCCATTTTACGTTGACGTTTCAAAATTTTGTTCGTTTCACTAAATGATACTATGAGAACAGAAAATAAAGGAGTCATGCAAACATTTTCAATAGGAATGGATATATTCATAAAACAGAATATTCATACAAATAGAAAGATAAAAATGGTTTATATTGTGTATTGACAAGAAAGCGTGGCCAATATGTACAGCAAACCAATATGGCGACAGTAAGCTTGCGATTAGCATTAGAAGTATAGGCAAGAAGTTATTATTTCTTGAATATATTTTGAAGTGTAAGTCAAATTTGTGAGTGGGTTGGTACAAACTCTTCTGAAAGAAAGTTTGTTAAAGGGAAACGAGTTTGCAAAGCTGGACATCGTACAATCTAGGAAAAAAGTTGATTCAAATGGACAGCTATTATTCATAACACTCTATTTACAAATGACCAATGTCAGACGCCAAGTATGGAGTATTTCTACGTTTCGGCAGTAGAAGGCGCCGCTCAAAATGTCAAATCCCAATATACTAACGATTTACGTTCTTCTATTGACAGATGCATTTACCGGCTGAGGTACAAGAACAGGAGGCCCTGCAAGAATCAATAGAGGTAGGATTGGCACAGCGATTACCGGCGAGACAAGCAGCACAACAAGCAGCGCAACGAGTAGCACGAGTAAGACAACGAGCAGCTCAACAAGCAGGACCACCAGTCCTTCCATCACCAACACGCCACGTAGCATGGATGAGAGCTAATTTCATCAGATCTCATGAAGTAATTATGCGAGTTCTTTTCCCTGAGCTTATGCAGGAAGTGAATCAGTTTGTTGAACATGAATTGATAGAAGTACGCAGAAGTCACTTTCGTTCTCATCCGTCTATGCGATCTCTGGAATCGCTCAGACTGCGCATTCAGCATCTTGCCCGCGAGGAGGAAGAAAATATTGACGTTGTTGACGCATAATTGACTCTTGTCTAATTATAAGAAATTTTACAACCTGGTACTTTCAAGTTATTAGTTGTTTAAAATTTTGAGTGCCTCTTGCTTAGCTTCTTGATCGTCGTAGCTTTTAGCTGGATATTCAGATGCCATTTTCAAGTACTTCAATGCATCATCCTTTTTATTGTGTTTCAAATATGATTTTCCAAGCATTAAGAGATTATGACTATAAAAATTTGGATCCACATGTTCCGCTAGTTCAAAGTAGTGTCAAGCCTCATCAAAGTTCATCAAAAATTGCAGAAGCTATTTTTCTTTCATACCAAGCTCAATTTGCAACTTGATAGCATCAGTTACCAATCATATATAATATAGTAGCATCCTTAGGATTAAGTTCTGAAGCTTTTTGTAAAGATATCAACATTAACATTTTTGACAGTTATACATATTTAACGATAATAAAGATAATACTATAATCTTAAGTCTTACCAACATGTGTTTTTTAATATTATATAACTCCTTAATCTTTATTTTAGTTCCTTCATAACTTGTTTTAGTATTCAATAAAATTGCAACCCACTTATGAACAGCCCAATGATCTTATACAAAAGTAATGCATTTAGAAGTATACACATTTTTATGAATGAAGGGGTTTTAAGAGTGATCCTCAGTGCGATTGATGCGCCATCTACCGTTCAAAGACTATTTTTATTAATTTTGGCTGACTAAAGCATTTAAAAGTTAATAGCAAAGTTTCGGCATCTGTAATAGGTAATCAAGATTATTTTTCAAAAGGTTTCACGAATTTAACTGAAGAAATAAAGCAATGATCTTGTAAGAACTGCACGTGAATTTTTTAATTGATCTACTCAACGACTTCTATTTTAATTACAAGATCATTGCTTTGTTTCTGCACTTAAATTCATGAAACCTTTTGTAAAATAATCTTAAATACCTATTGTAGATGCCGAAACTTTGTATTGACTTTTAAATGCTTTAAATAGCCAAAATTAAGAAAAATAGACTTTGAGAGGTAGATGGCGCATCAATCGCAGTGAGGAGCATTCTTAAAAGGTGCGCTCAAAGGAGAACGAGAGCGCGGCGATTGGCTGTTCTGTGATGCCTAGGTGCGCGGTGCGGCGACACAGTGGGAACACGCAGTTCCGGCTTGACTCTGCGCTCAGTACCTATTTTATGCTAATTTTTTAATAGTAACTATAGAGATGAGCGTTATGAAAATGTTATACAATATTATTTAACTATTTCTTAAAACTGTGAAACTTTCATTTTTAATGTAATTTTTACCGAATGGTAGTGATTACTATTTAAAAAAAAATTATCCCGGTTTGTAAAACTCATAGAATAATGTTTTTTTTTTAAATTTGTAATAAAATTCAGGCTTCTAGAATCAGTTGCCAATATTGAACTATCTTAAAAATTCAACTAGTTACGTAGCCTCTTGTGACTTCAAAATTTTTAAAATTGCCAAAAATGTTTTTTTTAAATTGAAAATTTTATTATCACCAAGAGTTGCAAATCGTTTTATGAGTACGTAAAAAATCAACGCGATTTAAATCTTGTGTTTGAAGAAATTACAGCCACCTCTAGTTTTTTGCGAAATCTTTGTTTAGAACAAATCTTATCATTCGAAAGAATAACAATTTTAGCCATATATTAAAATTGTTATATTAATAGTTAAACTAACTTTTTTTAAACTTTTGGCTTTCCTAAAATAGTTTAAGTATATAAATTGATGGCGTAAAATCTAAGTAGTTTTTTTGCAATTTGCAACAAACTAATAAATATTTTTTAATCCAACATATCTCATTTTGCTATAAATATATGCACTGGAATATCTCTACTTACAATTAAAACCAAAAACAGCCTTCTTTCTCCCTGGCGTCTGAACTAAATGTATAGAAAAATAAAGCAAAATTTAGAAATATCTCTCATACTCGTTTACTAAAAAATGTATTTCTATGTGATTGCTGTAATAATTGTAAGGAATTAGAAGTAAAGACTGAAACTCATTCCAACAGTTATAATTATTATATACTAAGCTTTGTTGATTCATAGGAGAAATCTTTTCAGAAAATTGATTTTTTTTGACTAAATCTTATCACGCAATATTGATAAGAACAATAATTTCACATCTCTTATTGACTTTTCCTTAATAAAAATGATGATACACACGTGGTGCGATGAAGTTTTATGATCAAAGCATACACTGCATTACAGCAAACTCATGCGCTTCGTAACTGATTATGCAACGACATAAACAGATACATTTCAATTTTAATCTGTGCAATCGTCCTCGAGGTAACAACAACCAGCCGATTTCTTGAAAAATCATGAACTTCTTAAAAATCTATTTTATCGACGCTGATCTAACATGTAGCTTATGTTGCTAACGACTGCAGTCAATACATTATATTTCAAAGTAAGTAAAATTAGGAATCGCGCAGTAAAAAGAGTCCGCAGCCTAAAAGCAGAAAAATTATATGCCTTATCAGACGTAGTCGCGTGTATAACGCACAGCCACAGATCACGAGCTCCGCGTATCTCATTACATAAAGTCTTGCGCGGCGAATTGTAAAGATATATATGTACCTGTAAACAGAGCTTGCTCTTTTAACGCGGAAAGCTACAGCGCTAATTGAAAGGATCGAGCGAATGCGTCTCCCTCGCCGACTTTTTACGCGGCAGTTTCCTTTTTTTGACCCGCTAAAGTGTCGTAAATGTAGGCTAGGAGCTCGGATGCGTATCGCTTCGGGCTCGTACATTTAATTACGACACTTTGTGGTCGTGCGTTCACAGCTCGCAGCGCCAAAGGCACACGAGAGAGATAGATAGATATATGTAGATATAAGTTTATTTGTAAAGTCTTACATATTTATATATAAGAATATATTATGCTATATTTCATTCTTTCATTGTACACAATTTTTTTAAATTATTTTAACATTTTTCACACTCACTCAGTCTTTCTATGATATAACAGCTTAATAACATTGATCAGTTTTAAAAGTTTTAACTTGAAAGTAACATGACAGAGCGTCTTAAATAAAATGCAAATAAAGAAAAATAATAAAATGGACGTGCTATACGTATCTATCAGTCTTAGTTAAAGAATTTGAACACACATTACGCATACACTGATCCTACCATACACCCACTCACACTTTTATAATATAGGTAGATGGGACATAACAAATAAATTATGAACCTAACCCTAAGTGTGCAGTGTAATCCAACCAAGATTAAACGAATAATGAATCACAGGTGTAATCCATGGTATGGCTAAGTATCAAGATAAAAATCTGCACAAAGGTGATAGATTGCGCATATTGTCCGGGAGGAAGTTCCAACAACGCGCACATTGAACTTGAAAAGATCTAATTTCAGTTCTAATTGAAAGTTCCCTGCACATCACTCCTGTTATGGCTTCTGGGCCGATGCCTGCTGAAAAAAGCTGCTTAGTACATTGAGGTTCATGTAATCGAAGGATTTTACAATAGCCGCAGCAAAATAATTCCTTCCCCTGCATCAACGCGCAACCAGTCCAGTTGTTGTTTATAGGGGGTGATACGCTCGACTCTTCTAATACCTTAGATTTACCTCATAGGCGTATTACTCAGTCTCTGTAGCCGTGTTCTCTGCTCGTCGGACGCATCGAGCCACACTACAGGGCTCCCGCAGACTGTAGGATTTTATTCACTTTTTTAGGCATACAATCGAGCCGCGGTTTCCACGTTAATTTACTATCTAATGCAACACCGAGACTCACGACGTTATCGGACAAAAGGGACAAGCTCCCCTCCCCCAAGTCAACTGAAATCGAAGAGTATAACAGTAAGGTTATTACTATTCTCCTATAAATGCCTACATACGTATGTCATCAGTCAATGTAAACAGGGCTGTCTGAGTACTGTAATGCTGTCCGGATGCCTGGCTGTAAAGGATTGAGTATGCCGCTGCTGGTGATTTGAGATAGTGCAATATTTTCGAGTACCTAGGAAAGAAAACACAGTAGGGGCAATAGGACGAAAGTCTCTCTGAGCAAAGGACGAGTTGAATAAACGAACTATATATGAATTCCCCGACACCGCGGTAGAGACTTAACTACTTCACTTTGGGGTATATGTCGCCCGTGCGAGAAATTCGCTAATTATAAAGTTCCCATCTAATTTACCGTCTCGAATTTTCGCGCCTTCGTCCCGCTCGCCCACAGCTCGCCATATAATTAATTAGCAGAATCCCAAAGTGTCGGAGTCGTGCGCGCTCGTGGCCCGTCCGAGCTTTCCCGCTATAATCCCATGTATTATTGTCGCTGGTTTGGTATACATATATATATATACACAACGCGAGTGCTGCGGCCCTGTACTCCTGGGCTATCCTTGGGCTGTTATTCCGGTTGTTTCCGGAAAATTCGCGTGAACGCCGAGCGTCGAGGCGACGGTCCGTGAAATTTTTCGTCTCTCGCGCAACGGAGTTGAGAGCTTTTCGGCTTGTTTGCGCCCGAGCTGTCGGAGAGTTGCGCTCGTCTATGGCTGTGGATCCAGGCTTCCGGATAATTTGGAAGTTACCTTATACACACCCCCTTTTTATGTTACGCCACTTTAACCGGTTATTACCAGTTTGCAAGAGTATATATGTGTATATACAGGCTTGTATTGATATAATGAAGGGACTGCACGAGAGGGAAAAAATGAGAGTATCGTAATGGGCCATGCAGGAAAAAAGTGTTGTAATTTATGATACTGTATTACGTTTGAAGGGAAGAGTTATTATTCAGTGCAAGTGTCTTTTTAATAATTGAGTATAATATAACTTCGTTATATATACCAGTATAATATAATGCAATAGGGTAATTGCGAGAAGGGTGGATTGAAAGCTATACTTTCAAAAAAAATGAATTCGTTAGCATTTTCATTGTCAGAAATTGAGGCACCGACTCAAAAAACAAATATTGCTTTGAGCTTGCTTATTGCCTAGCTAATCAAGAACCAAGTTAATGTCACGAAAATTGTTGCGTACTAAGAAATAAAATTGGTTACCAAAAACAAAGGAAACACACAAATTATTGTTTTACAGTTTGGCCAATTAGCTCCGAAAAAAAAGCCAAACAATTTCTAATAGAAATAAAAATAAGCCAAAAAAAATTTAATAACAGCTTTCACAGTTTCGCGTCAAGCGATGTATTCTGCGACTTACGATTGTGATACGGTCGTTTTCAGTACCTACGGCTTCTCTTTAAGATAAAAATTTATGAGCTATTAAAATAGTTTTTGGTCTGTCCAAATATGAAATGTATCATGAGATTACCTGTCTTGCCTGAGTATACATATAATGTTGCAAAGATCAAGGATTTTGTAATAGAGAAATAAGAGTGTGTGTATTCTAGTTGAAGGTTATAAAAAACCTTAGACATACTAATATTTACGCTTGTGCGATAAACATGTTGCAGAAAGATATACTAGATCAAACGGGGAATTTTATTATGAGATTGAAAATTGTAAGTCTGTAATGTAATTCTCGTATAACGTTTCAGACACTATTGACTTATCAAATAATTAACAACAACTAACATCCATGACCTTCTAAACTATGAAAGAAACGTTCTAATAATAAACCTATTATCTATAGATACGTGTATTCAAAAAATGATGGTATATAAAAAACATTTCTCCTCGATTACTAACATATAATACTGGAATAAATATTAATTCTACATTATTTTATGTTTATAATTAAAGTTATAATAAAGAGCTACGTCAATAAAGAAAATCATAAACACAATAATCTGACTAACTCTCTTGTAAAGAATTCAAGTAAACTTGCTTTTTTTGACATCATTCTTATTAAGTATAAAGTAAAAAAATTATATTTAAAAGACTTTTACAAATGTGCAAGCGTATCTTAATTATTTAGAATGGAATAATGTAAATGTGTGTTTTCTACAAGTGAAATTAGACGTTTATATAAATTGCAACGAGATTACCGAAGTGGTTTGATTTAATTTTAAAATTGAAAATAAACCGTACAACCGCGCAATATTTATATTCGTACATGATAAACTGCAACGGTCTTTTGAAATAATTTATACTCTGTTAATGCGATTCAGATCCTTGTAGACTTAAACTAAGACTGCAGATTCTTATATAAGGTGAAATGGTGTCACCATACGATTTCCAGTTTTTCAATGACTTGATACAATACACACGCATGTTATACAAGAAAACAAAGAAAAGTTTCAATCGTGTAATAAATACAATAATATTGATGTTTGGTAAAACTTACCCGCCATTTTAATATAGAATGACACTATTTATTCTCAATCAACTGAATATCCTTTATTTTTACTCATTCGAGAGGACAAAGTAAACATTATTTCGTTAAGCAAGAAGCGTCCGAAGTATGAAATGATCGCGGTACGTCACAACGGAAAAGGACTGAGCAGCGAAACGGCGGCACTTTTTTCCCGATCTCGAATATTGAAACATGATTAGGAACTATTATCTGTCAATGTTACTTAAACGAAATGGACAAGCAGCTTAGGAGCAAATTGCAAAATCGACACGATCAGCGGTTTAGCCGAGCCGCTAGTTGTGACTGACGACTATAGGCTCATTCGCCGCTTCTCTCTTTCATTCACTGTGCAGCCGTTCCATTCGGAGTTCTGCAATATATGACGAAGAGTGGGGCTGATTTCCTATTGGCACTCGTGTGCAATTATACCTACTTTCTTGCGGTCCGCGATGCGTGTCGGAGCTATCATCTCATCAAAAATCTGTAGTTCCTCGATCGCCTGCTCGTGCATACTGAAAGTTAAATGGGACTGACAATCGAAGCTTTTCTTTATTTGTGAACTTATTATATGCTCGCGGTAATGCGTAAAGGCAGTTTATTGTGATTAATAACTGATGCGCGATGGAGTACTCGAGATTTCAAATTGCTGCTTTCAACAAAAACGGGGAATTAGAAAGTTTTTTTTTAGCGTATGATATGCGCACATATATCGAAGTCGTATGAATTATTTGAAAGTACATTAGCCAATGTAACAATCATTTACTCAAACGCAACGACCGCAATGCATGGTAACTTTTAAGCTCTATTAAAAGCAATGAAATCAAATTTGATGAAAATTGCAGTTATTGAAAAAAATAGGGATAAATTAATAAGTTTATTCGGTTTTCTATAATTTTTTTTTATAAAATTTTATGATTCAATTACAATTCAATAAATAACATGATTAACACAGTTACCAATCATTACATTTTACATAATCAAAGAAGTAAAGGCAAAATATAATTTTTAAGTATCACACAAATTAATTACATTCTGTATTGTACGCATTCATAAGCTACAGTATTTGTGAATTGTATTATTTTTACAGTCGGTTTTCATGTAGGTAGCCTTATAAAAACCTTCAATTCGATATCGGGCTACTTCTATAATTGAACACATTTTGGTGAAATTGTACATTTACTTAATTAATATAATTTAATAATTAGTATATAGTATAGTGAAGCCATAGAGAGTAGAATAGCTATGGAATAATATGAAAACATTTGTTTACTATAAGAATATAATAATATATTTATAAGATTTAAAAGCTATAAATTTTCGATTATTTTTTATATATTAAATTTTTTCATTTAATACAATGGTAATAAATTTAATTGTTATCATATTCAAATTCTAATAATGTGCTACCGGAACTAAAACCTTTTCAATATCTGAAAAGCTTAGTATAAATTACCGAGAGAAATACACATTTCAGTAATCATTATTATAACTTTAAAAAATTTAATAAAGATAGATTATATTTTTACAACAAAAGTAAAACTTTATTGAAGATTGCATAAGTTATTTATAAACTCGTACCCAACTTGTACATGGTACTTTTTTGACTTATCTTAACTTATTCAGAAAAATTTATACCAATAAATGTATGAAAAAATTTATAAATGCTTTTTTTCTTCATATAGGTACGTACACTGTCGAATTTTTCAATAAACGGCAGCTCTATTCACTTGTGAAGATTTTCTAACAGTATAAAAAAAATAGAGACTAAAGTACCTTCGTTAATTACACCGTACCAATCTTGTTATATTTATTTAAAATCAATAAAACTTTTTATAAACTTTGTCCGTTAAGTATTAAGTATGATATTTGCAATTATCTACATTATTTTTTTTAGTTTAATTAAGATTTATTTAGTAATTTAGTATTGCCAAACTCATTAATAAAGGTTTTTAAAATTACTAAACAATTTAATTGTTATAAATTAATATTTTCTACTTGAATAAGTTTCGTAAATATTTTTAACAAAATTTCACTTAATTATTATTTACTAGCGTAAGAATAAATTTTAATTACTCTTGTATAAATGTTTTTTCATAACAGTTTTAACAAAACCTTTATATTTTATAAACAAGATTACACTTTTAATGTTACAACCCATATAGACATTTTTCTGGTGAGCATTCCATACACGAAAACATTTTAAGCAAAAAAATTCACTCGTACTTCATCGTAAATACTTGTAAAAAATCCCATTCCATTCATTGTGTACATTCACGCAGTAGTTAATCATTTTTCTCATTTCATAGAAATATTTCCTACGTCCTTGCGAAGAACTTCGCGAGAGTGTGCTATTAATTGAAAGTACAGTTTTCTCGAAAAATTAAAAAAGTTATATATATATTATTTAATTCAAATACATATTACTTTAACTATGATGCGTAATTTTTTAAAATATCTTTCATTAATTAATTTAATTATATATAGTATATGTAACACATTAATTATAGAAATATATTTTAAGTACAAAGAATCTTAATTATTTGAAAAAAATTCTTTTATTCTATACCTATATGATGAAAATGTATCTCTGCGAGTGTCTTTAGATTTGAGGTAGAATCATAAGGCGGCTCCGTTAATATTCATTTAATACAGCTACACGACTATTCTTAAATTACGAAAATAAGTTCGCAAGGAGGTATATCGCTCGATCGAGCCTCGTTTCGCGCAAACTAGTCGACCGCGATCCTTTAATGAAAGCTCCGACACTGTTTTCCTGTAAAATGCCAATTTCCTCGCACCTGCGCACACCACTTCTCGCAATCCTATCCAGATGACTGAAAAATCTATATGATCCTCCATTTGCATAAACATACAGATGCTCCGGGCTGCGTAAAACGAAAAGAAAATCCATTCGATGGATGCGAGCTACATATATACGCAAGCCGAAACTAAATCGACCGATCGGTATCTCCGACACGCTATTATTCGTTAATGGCGTCCCCGTTTTCGTCGTCCTCGCACGCACCGAGCGAGTGACCTGCATATACAGGAGGAAAAAAAAAATTCCTTCGGTGACTCCGAGCGCGCAACACACGCCAGAGACTTTACCTGCCTCGGCTAATCCGTACCTATATAACAGAGGTGCAGGCGGCTCCCTCGTCCCCTTACGATACCTTTGTCAGGCCCATGGCCGTGTGCAGTCCCTCCCCCCACGTGCGGCTTTCATCATGGGAAAAGAAAATTCCAAAGAGGCTTTCTTCATCGACGGTTTGTCGACATTTATCGCTCGTGTTCATCAATATTTTCTCATACCGATAAGAGATACAAATTTTCCTATCCCCGATTCATTTCAACCTGTGGCCACGTACTACAAAAATATCTCTTCTCTTCTCTTTTACTCAAATCAATTTGGCCATTTCATTTTCTATCGGTGTTATGGATATTCCATCGTTATACTTATTGTATAAAACAGAGCTTCAACCGATGGTATACTTCATTAATTCTGAATTCAGTTTTATGCATTACATGTTGACCTTCGTACAAGAGATCTTTTTTCTTTTAACGTTCAAATAATTTAATATCAATCGAACGTAAAATAGTTCATAGCTATAGGCATCTGTTTGTAGGGAGACTCGAGGACTCGAGACTGTATATAAGGCAACTCGAAAGATATAGTATCAGGTGGGAAGGTAGAAGTAGAGGAGATAGGCGAAGAAGAAGGCGAGTAGTATCAGCTAGAAGCCAACCTGGAACCAATCGAGTCACCTCCAGATGAGGCAGGTGCTGTCCTTGCTGGCGGTGACTATCGTGTCGCCGCCGTAGGAGAAGGCGCAATCGAAGACGTCGTCCGTGTGGCCGGTCAAACTTTGAATGCACTCGCCGGACTCGACCGACCACAGCCTCGCGCTCCTGTCCAGTGATGCGGTCAGCAGTTGATGCCCGTTCGGACTGAAACACACTGGGATTCGGACACGGCAGTCCTGTTATCTGCTTCATTTTCATCTTCGATATTGCATTATACGTATATACAAATCCCGCGATTACGCGCAGCGGCATAGACTAAACTTTACATTCGTGATATTACATTAAGTGTGTCAGCGTGTTCTGTGCAGGGCAGAATTGAAAGATATAAACGAATGAAATTCATTCGAGGAGCAGAAAAGCTATTTAAAGTTTTTCCTCGCGGGGAGTCTCATATGTAGCTCTGATACGTGTGGCTCTGTGCTCTATTAGACGCGGCGCGCTCGTATATACGATTGAGGGATTGTGTCGGATCGCGTGTATATATATATATAAGCGAGGGGATCAGCATGATTTATACGCATGGGAACGAGACACGCCCTTGAATGAGAGGACATAGTGGTGCTGCTGCTGCTGCCGCGACGAGGAATTCAAGGGGTTGCGCGCTGCCTCCCGTGCACATGATGGGAAAAACGACGAGTTTCGTTCCTGTTTTCTTGGGGGATTACAATAGATATAACGCACTTGGTCCATCGTGCATTACTTTTTAATTCCCTACTGTACTTAATTGAAAAAGGCTTAGCTTGTCAACTCTTAGTTTATATTTACATAGTTTCGTCCAATTTGTTTTTTAATCATGCGTTTTTATTTCGCGTGTATATTAATTCAATGATTTTAATAAACTCACATATTTCGCTTACTTTTCGTACGTATAATCGAATGAAAGAGAAAAGAGAAATCAATGCTTTTAATTATGTTTCTATCAAAGTGTATTTAATTGCGTTCACCTGTGATATACTTACTCTAACGGGAAACAATGAATTCGTAAAAGAAACACGTAATTGATACTTATAGCTGCACTAAAATCACTAAAGGTATGCGCATACAAAAGAGTAATTTTATATAAGAAATATGAAATTGCAATTAAAAGCGACAATAAGTGTTTGAGAAAGCTAATATAGCGTATATACGCACGCGAGGGCAAGCAATATAAATACCTTTGGAAACTTCCTCTTGGTGGGCCTCCATGGAGGCGAGTTGATGAAAATCACCAGCGGCTAGATCCCAAACTCTGGCGGTCGTGTCGCTGCTCGCGGTCGCGAGTTTTCTCCCTTTGTTGTCGAACGCGAGGTCCAGTACCTCGTCCTCGTGGCCGTTGAGTGTCGCCAGACAGGAGTTCTTACCCATCAT
This sequence comes from Megastigmus dorsalis, assembly GCA_900490025.1. Lineage (NCBI taxonomy): Eukaryota > Metazoa > Arthropoda > Insecta > Hymenoptera > Megastigmidae > Megastigmus > Megastigmus dorsalis. The sequence continues at coordinate 49,697 of UELU01139310.1, read as the reverse complement.
TCGCCTGTCCCAGACCCTCGCGGTTTTATCCAGGGAACAACTCGCTATAAGGGACTCGTCGAAATTGTACAGACAGTTCGAGATCTCCTCCTCGTGTCCGCTCAAAATACTCGTTCGCCTAAAGCATAAAGCATCTGGATTTATATATTCCCTCAAATTTTCCACGGACGCATTATTCTTTCGATATATAAATTAATCATATCTGCGCCTATGCAAGCATACGATTTAATTTATAATAGCTTATGTCATTTTATAATAGGTACTTTTATGGTCAGTAAGGAATTAGTGCGGGACTTGATAGTGATTGATTATAATGAAAATGACAAAGGGGCCGAGGGTATACATATAAGTGTATAAGAAAGTGCACGAAACAATTCGACGCGTAGTCGCCGCCGCCGTGCAATAAACTTTTCGTCACGGTAATAAATTATCATTGTGAAATTACAATTGTTTTGTGCTCCGAAAGGGGGAAAAAAGGGGGATGTGCACTTATTCAATTTGCAGGATTTCTAAGAAACTCACTGGTACGTTCTTGTGTCCCAGACGCTGACCGTTCTATCGAAAGATCCCGTAATTATCTCGTTGCCGTCGCCGCCGTAATGCAGGGCGATCACTTCCGCGCTGTGGCCCCTCAACGTACCCAACTCTTGACCTGTGTTAAACATATATGTATTTTCACCCAAATCGCCCGGTGCAAATTAGTTGAAATAAATGTTTCTGTATACTTTGCATTCGAAGATTATTATAATGTAATACTTGTGCGTGTACACATATAGACTTTATTCAATTAAGAGAGTTTATCGTGTCGTACCGGTTGATATGTGAAAGATTTTGGCGCTCGCGTCCATCGAGCCCGTAGCTATTTTGCTCTGCGTTGGTGAAAAACGGGCGACCACGATTTCCGCGTCGTGACCCCACATGCTGACGAGGCAGTGACCAGTACGGGAACACCAGACACGGGCCGATTTGTCGAATGATCCCGTTACAATTTTGTCACTGCAAACAAATCACGATTATTAAATGCACATATTCGATACACATACATTTCAAGCATCTGTATAATATGTGCAGATTATTGTATTTGTAAGTTAAATCAAATGCACCGCAACGGGTCAGCAAAGCTTTACTAAATAATAATGAAAACGCTCGAGCGCTAAAACCTGAGAGTGATAGACATGTAAGCGAATTAAACCTGCAAAAAGCTGCAACATCCCCTTGCGCGCATCTATCAAATTCTAATGTCAAATGTTGCCTCGCCGCGCGTGAATAAGCGCATATCGTTATGGCAAGTCGAGTATGTACGGGCTACAGTTATAAGAATGATATGGCACTGACCAAGAGAGAGAGAGAGAGTAGAGAGAGAGAGGGAGATAGAGAGAGTAATCAAAATATCTTCGACACATGCAGTGCGCGCAAAGAGAGCATCAGCAGCAATTCGCAGACGGGCTATAATTTCGTGTATATCCGGTGCGCGCGTTTAATACGTCTTAACGAGGAAACTTACGAGGTTGGCTTGTTGAAGGACACGGCATACACTACGTTCTTGTGGCCCTCGAGAGTAAGAAGCTCCGTTCCACTCTCGATGTCCCAAACTTTACAAGTTCGGTCATAGCTGCCTGTCAGGCATCTACAATCATTCGACATTACATTTATCGATCCACCGCTTACAGATAATCCTATCTTACATATATATATTTCATCGTATAGCTTCGAGAGATGCGCATCCTCAAACATTTTACATTTATTATTGCAGGGTGTCCATAATGGAAATGAGTGCTGCGATTGTACCGTGCCTTACAAATTGACCTTTTGCAAATTTCAATTCTCCTTTATACGCGCCGACTGCTAACTATACTTGTGCATGCAGTGCATCATCACTTTAGAAGATTGATTAGAAAACTACCGTCATAAATATACAAGACTTGTTTTTTTCCTATTTTGTTTTTTGTTGCTTCAATATTATTTGGAAATTATTTTCTCATCGAGTACAACAATTGTTACTAGAACGATCGCATAAATTAGGTTTAAGCAATGTTTTAGTCGAAATTGAAATTGCGTGCACAATTGTAAAAAGTGACGATTTATTGAACAAAAAATAGTAACGACATATTTATCGCGCGACGCGCTTACAAATCAATTTCACCGCATCTTTGGTTTTCTGTACTATAAAATGGGCTGAGTAGTCGAGCGAGTGTGAAGAAACAAAAAACGAAGAGATTCGGTAAAAGCTATACAGATATATATTAATCCCGTATAGGCGCAGCTACGAGGGGGTTAGGGCTAAAATCGAGAGTACCTTTTACCTAATTTATCGAAAGCTATGTTGGTGATGGGCAGAAGATGGGTCTTGAGTGTCTTGTATTTGTAGTAGCGCTTAACGTCCTCGTCGCAGACTTTGGCCTGGAGCCTTTGTAGGGTCTCGACGAGCTGATCCATAACTCCATCGGTGATCACAGGCTCGGTTGCCTTTATGCTTTCGGCCAAGCTTCTTATGTCTGTCCTGTACAAGCATTGCCCTTCACATCGACGCACCATAAATATTTGCTTTTTTTTTCTTATCGTGCACTCTGGCCCGCAGTTTATCGAGTTTTTTTTTTTGTTAATTCTTATCCAATTTCGATTTATTTCGTTCCATAAAATAATAGAAATTTGTTTTACACTTGTTATAATATACATATATATACTTACAGGTATAATTAGAAAATAGTTCGATTTCTATATGTTACGCGGTTATGTGATTTGTACCAATTTTTCGTATAGTGCATCATTTGTGCCCAGTTTGTGAATAAATTAATATCATGTACGAGTTATTTTATTTAACAACTTGTTTTTTTACTGCTAAACTTCTAGTAAAGTTCTACAGTATAGAAACTGCAAATCTGTGTTTAGAACTTTCGGAAATGGAGCATTATGAAGTTCATACCATTGGGGCAGAAAAAAAGCTATGGAATATTATGAAATATGTTCCCCAGTGGTACATCTATAGAACTAAGAAGTAAGGGTGTGCGGCCTGTGGGACTAGAGTTTTCATTAGCAAACGTGTTTATCTTTTAACTTTCTACACTTTGGTTTGCATTTACATTTTATATAATAAGTATATTACACATATCTATTAAGTAACGAGGCTGTTTTTTAAAACTATATTATAGGTATATTATGCAAATGTATCAGGACGTATCTCTTATAAGAAATATATTATCAAAGAATCAATAAACCTGCTTTCGTATTTCAAATATTCTTAGATATTGTTTACAAATATTTTTTTATATAGAGAGTACAACTTGAAACCTGAGTCAGTAATTGCTGTAGCGTGCAGAAAATTTCTTGATATATATATATATATATATATATGAATCATCGTATACAGATTTATCGATCACTTTATACTTTTCAAGGTTGTTACAGTGATTAAATATATTATTAGGTAAATTATATATATAATTTTATACGTAAAAATCTGTTAATTCCAAAAAGAAGTATGATTAGTATAAAATTAGAAACTTTAAAACGAATGGAAAAATTTGTGAGTTTTCATACGTATTTAAATTATGAATTAAAAAATTCTCGTGTAAAATATGTATGCAAGAATATAAGGATACCGCAGTTCTTATTTTTATATATTAATTTGTTTAAATTATTTGTTAGTTTAGATTAAAGACGGAACATCCTGAAACTATATATATCAAGAGATTAATACTCAACGAATTAAACTTTCCAGACATCTAATCTCGCTTATAATCTGGTACAACTACAACTGTCATTTTCTCAAGAATAATTTTTTGATAAAACAAACATGAGATGTGATGGATTCAATCTTTGAAACTTAAGAACCATTGGTAAATATGATTGAACTCCTATAACAGAATTCTTCTTTGTTAAAGAAGATCTTTCAAGTGTTTAATTCTTTTATTTTCTCATAAAATATCGTAGAAAACCAAAATGTTACTGACTATAGTAGATTCTAACTGCGCGCATAGAGATAAGAGTATAAAAAAAAATTAGCTGTGAAGGTTTTGATAATTTAAATTTTTTAATTGAAAAAAATAAATAAAATATTGTAACATAATCATGATATTAATATTAATATTCTTTAAAACTGAAATGACTTTAATTCAATAGGTCCCGATCTAATTAGGTATAACGTATAATATTTAAGAATATTACTTGGCAGTCAAATCCAGAAGATCTATCATCTTGGTCTTGATGTCCCCACCTTGCGTGTACTCCAGAGCTATTCCTATTAAACAAAATTAAATAACCAAGATGAGACAAGGAAGCCAGAAAAACAGTGGTGCGAATAGATATATACATATATGTAAAGGAGGATAGCTCGCGACTCGTCGAAGCAGCAGCCAATTTAGCACGCGTGAAAAGTTGAGGAGTAGCAACGTTATTACTCACCAGGTGGGAAGTAGCGCAGCAAAAATTTCAATAGCTTCATTTGGACGGCTCCAGTCAACAAAAAAGGGGCGCGATCTATAAATATTCGGATCGGCGCTCGCGCTGCGGGAGTTGCCGCACGCCGATATCTATACGATGTACGTATAGGTATATGTAGAAAAGGTGAGAGATCGTCTGCGAGTGAGAGGAGAGCTGAACTGCGCGAAGCCACTATGCAGAAGCTCATCCGAGTCGGCTTTGGCTGGGATGGCGCTCAGTCGGGTAAAGGAGCTTTCTATCCCTCGGCGTCGTCAGGGAGTTCGCTTGATCAATTTTCTCGCTTCTCAGATTCGAGTCCCGCACGGCAAGGCCAACGGGGAATATGCTCCGATCCGATATATCTCGCTCTCTCTCTCTCTCTCTCTCTCTCACCGAAAGCCCACCGACACGCTAGATTAAATGCTTTTCATGCCTCGATGCTATTCGCGCCAATATTTTCTCTATATGCGACGTCTAATAAGTCTATATATACCTGTGTAACGCATACATGAGATGTCGCGATACTAATTTTCCTATCACGCACACGCTTTAAATATGAGATGAATTGCACTTATCGAAGATGTATCTTGAATTAGTTTTTTCACCTACCCGTCATTTTTGTATTTAGAGTTTTAAAGGAGAGAATTTTGTTCTTATATATTATAAGTATAGGTTTAAAAAACAAGTTCCATTACCACAAACAACTTCAATTATTTCCTACTGTGTATTTTGATGCGCTAATTCTCAATGATCCAATCTTCTTATCGCAACAGATGGGCGGGATGAAATGATCTAAAATTGAGATTTATGCTTGCGATACATATATAATATACCTTCATATATAAGTGGGTGTATACATTATATGTGCACGTATTATTTATTTAGATTTCAATTTATAAGATTAAATGAAAGTTTCTTTTACGTGTATGCACCGATAAGTAAATGAATTCTGTGCAATTTTTGAAATTTAATTGATCACATTTTCGACTTTGAAATTAATTTTCTTGTAATATATTAAATGATTAGGATTAAATTTGATTGAATCGGTTTTCATATAGGTAAGTTACAAATTTCATAGGCAGTTTTCAAATACAAATTACGCGATAAATGAATCTTATTCTCATTCAAAAAAATTTTCAATCCATTAATTTAGAGGTCGAATCCGGTTTGAAAAAACATCGTTTAACAAAAATGTTTTTTTTTATATTTATGTTAGGTATTTCGGTTTGGTCACAGTGCATTTAGGATGGCATCAATCTTCTAAAATATAATATTCTATTTTTTCCGTTATTGTTATAAATATAAAAGATTATAAAGCTACATTAAACTATAAAACCTCGTCGTAAACCCTTTATACAGTGTATATTCTACTTAGGGTAAAATGGATTTCGCTAAAATGTATAAATGATTTGAATGTACAAATTAAGAGAATAGATTTGTAATAGTAATGAATTATAGTTTCTTTATAAGATCGTGGATTATTAATTATTATTCTACATAGTAACATGTATAGGCAAATTAGGTTTAAATAAATAAAACATCAAAATTCGAGTGGTGCAATAAACTGAGAAAAGTGTATTTTGAATAATCTACAGATTTTTTATTCGAAAACATTAAATTGTTTTTATAACGCTTTATTTGCATCAATATTTATTAACAAAAATATCGCATATAACCTTATACTGCAATAGGCTACTAATTAAGCTGTTAGTGATACAATGATACTCTATAATATTATACATACTGGTTTATAGTACCAGACGAACTACTGAGTGGCGTGAGGTGTCTATAGCAGTGCTAATAGCGGTGGTAACATCAGTTATCAATATTATCAACTGCAGTAACACATTTGTAGATACGATACGATAATAATACCTATAGATGGTAATGCTGCAGCATACCCAGATGGCAGTATTCGACAATTTTTCGTCACGCGTGCCATCGTTGTGTTGTCCACTTGCCCTCACTCTCGCTTGGATTGAGTAAGCGCCATCGGCGTTAGCTTCTATATACCTATATAGTAGTAGGCTATATATATATAATGCGAAACGCTCGCTGCGTCGCTATACGACACTATAGTGACGCTATCCTACTGTGATTGCAATATTCTGCGCATGAGCAGTAACGTAGACGTATCTACTCCACTTTACGAAAAGAAAGAAAAACGGATGGAAGGGGCTGACAAGCAACTGTTTCCAAATACTAACTCCTGAGTCCTGTCCTACCCTATCGTTATTGTTATCCCAAGTTTCGTGCAGGACAGATTCTTGGTGTGTCTACGTTTTATCCTTTTAAGAAAATATGGCTGTTAAAGAGAAGCAAGCAGATTCTGCGGAGGAAATCGAGTGGAACGTTGAGAACGAGATCCAGTTGTTCTTTGCGATGAACGGCCACAAACCAGTTGGTAAGTAAAGATCTTGTTTTCTTTTGACCGAGTTTCCATAAATTGAGGTTATGTCCGATGAGAAATTTTATTTATGTAACAATTATGTTAATTATTGCCTCACGTTATAATTAGTGATCGCATAAAGAAGTAGACATCGATTGGCATTGCGAAATGTAATATCAACATTTTTTGTCTTTCTATAGGTGTAAATAAGTACTTTCACATGGTTTGCATTTGGGAGAAATTTCGTGCTGCAATTCATAAAGATGTGTCCTTGAAAGCCATTTGGGATCATCTGAAGTCAATGTATGATTTAATGACCCTGGTAAGTATTGTTAATTATGTGTATATCAATGTGTCTATGTTATCATTTATATAATAAAGATTTTCAATTCTCTGAAAAAACATGTTGCATCTTGTAATTAAGTAATTAACTTTCTCTTTTAATATAAGCTGTGTGAAGAACTTTGAATCCATTCAGCAAAAACATTTTTAACTATTGATTTACTAAATATAAATTATTTGACTTGTTAAACTTTTAGGACGATATGGAGGATGTGCCTTTTCCTAGTAATGAAACAGATTTTGCTTTACCGGAAAGTGAATTTTCAGAACTTATGAAATCTCGTAAAAAAGAAGAGACTGACATAAAGCCAAAAGAATCAAAAGAAAAAGTTAAAGAAGTCAAAAAGGAAAAAGAAGTCAAAGAAATAGTCAAAAAAGAAATTATACTTCGTGATACTAAGGCTGTTAAAGAAGTAGAAAGGAAAAAAGAAGAGGTGAAGAAGGTAGTAAAAGAACCAGAAGTGAAAAAGGATAGCAAACAGCGTGAGACGAAAGAAGTAAAAAAGGAACAGAAAGCTATTAAAGGGAGACTTAAAGGAAAAGAAGAACCTGAAGATACTGGTAGGATATATTTTTCTAGTAATAATTATTCAATTTGATTCATATATTATAGTTATTAATATTCAATTATTTTTATTGTAAATACAAGCTAAAACCATAGTAAATAGACTCTCACAAAAGCTTTACTGACATTAAAATACCACTAAAAAAACGTTTTCAACAGAAAATTGATGAAAACTTCTTTTAAGGACGTTCATCCCATATATCAATTTCTTAGAAAATCTTTGAAAATTGGTATATATGTTTGATAAGGTATCTTTTATATGTGGTTAAAAGCTGGAAGCCCCAAGTGACATGAAATATGGATATATTGAGTCTCGTAATTGTATATTTTTACATTGAAAGACTATACTATAGTATTGAATCCATGGCCAGAGACGTTTCGTTCAATTGCAAACCAAGTTTTCTTATGATTTAAAAAAAAAACTAAACATAGGATTCAAAATAACAATACGAATCGTGAAGAAAAAAACTAATAGGGCAAGCAGTGCTTTTTTTAAAGATACAACAGTCCAAAGTTTTAATCCCATGTATAGTATATCTGTAAAGGTGTACCATATTTCACTCGCTTTCAAGTTTTTGGTTCTATTTCACTTTTAATGCCGAGTTGAACATCATGGCATGGGGTTAACGTCCTTAAATATTTTTAAAGATGTCATATTTATTGGGTAAATATATGTATATAATAATGTATCCAATTGTATTTAAAAAAGCTATTACAACTCTCAAGGTCACTGGATCACCCAATATTCTAGAATTTGGATGAAACTTTTACGACTTGTTATTTGTGCTTTCAAAATTAACATTTGTTATAGTACAAAAAATGAAAATAGTCTGTCAAAATTGCAGTTCTAACATGTAGATCCTATATTAAGCTTGTAAAAGAGGAATATTTTAATTAAGTATCAGTTACTCTAAAATTATTTTGAAAAAACTATAATTTATAATTAAATATTTCGTTTTCTACACTATTAGTCAATTTCACTAATTAATACTTATATACTTAATGATTAAAGGGCCTCCAGTAAAAAAAGAACGTAAAGATTCAGAATCAAGTCGTGAAAGTTTAAAGAGAGCACCAAAGAGACCTACAAGACAGAGCATTGATAGTACTTCAAAAGCGTCAAGTCCAAGAGATACTCCACCTCCAAAACGCAGAAGAATATAACCTTTCGTTTTTATATTCATTAAATTTTAATAATGCATTATTTAATTTCGGTTCCTATAGTTCTCCAATACTTTTCTTATCAAAAAAGTTAATGCGCTGTTACTATTATATACTGTGAATATCATTATACATACCTTCATCCTGTAAGTTACATTGTAAATAAATTACCATAATTTTTCTAATCAAATTTTTTGCTGTTTTATTCATAACTTATTCATCAATATATGTAAAAGAAAATGTCTAAAACAATCATCGTAAATTTAGTTATTTGAAAATTTAGTTTCCATTGTTGAATTGCAAATAGAAAACTATATCTTGGAAAATTAAAAAAAATCAAATTAAAATTAAATATTTTTAATGACACTGGTGACAAATCGTTTATAAAATGTGCTGAGAACAAAGCAAACCTCAAATTCATAGACTTAAAATATCATTTTGTAAGCACTAGATAAATAAAAAGAATTGAAGTCAATTAAACCTTAGTATAGAATGCAAATAAGGATTCAAAAAGGTGAACACAATCAAAAGTCGCATTTATGGATTACCAGCAAATGTTTATTCCAGACAGAGGAGCACTAATCTTGTAAACTCTAATCGACGTACAGTCTTTAACTGCATTTTACAAGAAGCACCGTGAACATTTTATAAAACAAATTTTATTTCCATACTTCATGATGCACTATGGATTCAACAAATATACAGTCGCTGGTAACAAGATGCCATAAAAAACATGTTGGTTAATCTGCAACAAAAAGTATAGTACACTTGTATTATTAACACTCGGATAACCTCAAAAAACATACGTCACAGAAATTCTCAATCAAAAAATTAACATAAAAATACAAAATCAATATACTTGCAATAAAAATAGGATAGAAAAACAGAAATAAAAGATAATTACTTATATAAATTTGTAGATAGAAACGCAAGTGCTCCTCATCGTAGTCTTCTAGCTTCACGCTCGGACTCGAGTAAGGTTAGGAGGTCGCCTTCTCGCACCGGTCCTTTGACGTTCCTGATGATCTGTCGATTTTCTTCGCCCAGGAACTCAACTTTTACTTGTGTACACTGGCCTTGGGAGCCGGTACGCCCAAGGACCTTAATTACGCGCGCCAGGACGACGGGTTTCTCCATGGTGTTTTCACGTGGCTACGATCTAGCAGCGAAAGGTTCGTTGCAGGAAGTGAACGAGCCAGCGACATGCGCTTTCTACTACCCTAATCGACAGAATATCTTCACGCGCGAAATGGCGTGGACTTCCGACAACGCTAGTCAAAATAAGCGCCACAATTCGAAAACCACGATCGTTGGCATATATGGATTTATTTCGATCATTGAATATTTTCGACTGAGTGTAATATTTACATAAAATATTTACAGGAAATAGTGTTTCCTTAGTAATTTAACAATATTTAAAAATATTTACCTTTTATTAGAATACTTGAACTTTATTATGCTCTTATTAAAAAAAGACTAATATTTTTTTAATAATAAAAATATTAACTTTTAAATATTATTTAATTTTTTCAAAAGTAAAAAATGATTTTTCCTAATATACCTATATCTCTTGAATATTTTTTTACCTATAATAAAAATGTTTTCTTGTTTTAGGTCGAATTATTGGTTTTCATTTAAAGACGTTCACGGACCACAGTGGAGCTCACGCAACTCATTTTTCCATACATATACATTTCAATATGTACCTATTATCAAGAATAAGTTGAGCTAGTCAGCACTGCTAAGCTCCGCCTACTCACACAACAAACGCACACCATATACACACACATACATGTTATGTTCGGCTACGGCGGCGAATGCCAGTACAACGTTGCCAAGACGTCTGTTGTTTTCTTTCTCCACGTGCCTTGGCGAGAGAAAAGTCGACAAAATTCTACATTTCAAACAGCCGTATCTCGAAAATAAACACCGGTTGCTATGTTTAATAAAATTGTATCTTAATCAGTACATGTTTTACTATAACATACTAGTTTTTGGTAAAAATCAATTGCTATTTGACACGGCAAAGCTTAAAAAACATCGTGTAAAAACGGCTCAGTATAGGAATCCTGTGTTAAAAGCCGCAATTTCTGACTTCGATATCTCAAAATTTAGGTAAGGTAGCCCTATTTTTAAAAATGGCTATGTATAAAGGAGGTCATAGAGAACGTATATATTTAATTTCATGAAAATCAAATGATAATTGATTTTTCTATGAACGTCCTTATTGAGGACATTCTCCAGCTCCGCAGCATTTACGCGCATCAGTTTGAATAAAATCTATTAATTATGCCCATAAAAATACTTATAATATTAAAACTTAAATCATATCTTTAAATTGCTGATATATTTTCTTAAAAGTTAATACCCAGCTCTGATTATTATTTTGTGCATCTATTCCTTTTTAAATCTAAGTAGGTTTAGTCCTAGCGAAAATTGACTTTTCAATTATTAAAAATATGTCTTCAATTAGAACTAAATATAGGCTCTTTATGTTAAAATCTCAAACTTTGAAATTAAATACTTCAATTATTAATAATGAATCCTATACTGAACTTTGCAAAAATCAATAGAACATATCTAAATTAGTTTTTATACAGAATATAAAAAAAACTAGAGGAAATCGATTTGTCTGAGACCATCCTCAAGTACAAAGTTTACAAATTTAATTTTTCTAAATTTACTTTCCCTTGTTTTTGATTCAGCTATTAATTAGATAGCTATACTTATATTTTCTGAACAAAATAAACTGAATAAAATTATTAATTATACTCTTTTTCACTATAAATGTTGATAATTTATAATCAAAAAACTACACTTTAAAAGTAAGTATGCATTCTTTAAATGTTATGAGTATAAATTTATATAAAAATTTTAATATATTGAAAAAAATATATATGGGAAGTAGAAAAATTCTTGTTTTATTTTTTGACGTAAGTATTATACTTGATTAAAGTAAAATTTACTTAACATGTATATAAGTAGCTTTACACCCAAAAATGTAATTTTTTATTGTTATAAGTGAGTATTGTTTAATGAAAAATCTGTTTTAGCACTACCCAAGTATAGTTTTTAAATTTATTTCTAACTATACCTCATGATAATTTTTAATAACTTTAAACTTATAAAATCGAATTTAAATATTTACAGAAAAAATTTATGAATATATTGAAATCTATACTGATATTCGATATTTTAAAGCTTAATTTAAAAATAACTTAAGGTAAAAATAACTAATAGGCTTGATGAATAATTCAAAATAAAGCATTGTCCAGTAATTGTTCCGATGTTTTTTTTGAAAAAGAAGTAAAAATAGTCAAGGCAAAAAGCAAGTTCCAATCTTCACGTAACAAAAGCTCCTACACAATGACAGACAAAGGAACTTATAACTTCTGAAGCTGGCTGTTCCGAATCTACCCTCTTGTCCTTGGTTCACGCGAAAGAAAAACTTTTAATGTTACGATGGCTGCGTAACCTTGACTTTCTCGTGCTATCGGGTGTATAATAATGAGGCAGGTATAAGGAGCCCTTTACAAAATGCATTAAATTCTTTCTCTCTTATTGAATACTCAAAATATTTCTTACATCGTTTTCGTTATACACGCATCAGTGAACTTTTGCTAAAACAGTCGAGAACATAAATGGCGGTGTTCGACATCGTAAAATTATTGTCACTTATTAAATATTTTTGACCACCTCGTGCTAAATTTTTTGCACATCTTTCGATACAATTTTCAATATTTTTCTTGGTATAAAATTTAAACGACGAAAATTAAGCTACGAGATAAACAAAATAAAAATCGTTAAGTAAAATTTATACGATTTTTAAGAATATAATAAATAATTATTAGTATGGAATGATTGCAACTATTAAAGGGTATATAATATTAATATGGACGGTTTATTTGAAAAACCATAATTTCGAAGTCGATTATTATTGTTCGTTTTCATTATTTTGTTTTTCATTTAATAAAAAATACTTCACAAGATTGTTATAAATATTCCTTGTAAATACTGCAGATATTCCTGTAATTTTATTTGTTAAATGCTATAACGGAGGATGTGACTGAATGATAAATATAAAGTAGATCTGATTAATAATAAAGAAATAACAAAAATAAAAATCCGAACATCTTTATTTTCAATTTGTTTTTAATATTTACCAAACGTCAAGTTTCGAATTTACACAATTAATTTTAGCATATAAACATAACATTCGTACTTTCACAATGAATTGAATTCATATAATAATATTTAGAAGCCAACATTAGATATATACGTAATAAAGAACTTTTTACTTTTTTAAATTTCATTGATACTTACTTTTCGGATTATAAAAAATTGATGAAAGACGTTCGTCCGTAATACATTTAAAATATACTTCTAAACCGCAAGAATGGTAAAATTTAATGATTTATACATCCACTTTGTTATCAATCGCATCCCCCCTTATGTGCAAGAATAATTTTTTTCTAATCTTAGCTTTACAATGTAGCACCATGAAGGATCGACTGAAAATTGATAAATTTTATAATACAAGCTAAAATGCTTGAAAAAACTCCGTAGATCGCTACCAAAGCTCGTCTTACTCTATTATGTATGCGAATAGGAGGCAATGATGTTTCAAATTTTCCAAATAATTTACAATTTTTTTTAACCATTATACAAAGACACAAAAGTAGCAAGATGACGCAAGTCCAATAATGTTATTCGTCGTTCTTGCTTACTTGACACGAAAGTCAGCAGTCAGTATACGCAGTCTAAGTTTGAGGAGTAACTATTATGTTTTTATGATTAAACGCGTCTCACCGTATTGGATAAAAAAAAAAACTAAGTATAAGTTGCTCGTCCTTTAAATTGTCGTTCGATGTTTCGTTTGGTTTTTTGTTGTGAGCTTCATTAAACGTCGAGTTTGGAGGTTCAAAGGTGAACACACACGCTGTATTCCTCGATACTTCATTGGAAAAATTAATTATCTATTATACGACAATAAATTTACATCTTACATTTCATGTCAAACATTCGATCAAATCTCGAGGTACATAATATACATATTTGTTTCCCATACACCCAATGGTGTATCGTTCACTTTTCTGCTACATGAAGAACAATTGCGTCGAGCAAAAACGAAGCTCATCTACGAAACAATGACATCGTCTTGTGCATTGTTTCTTTTGCGATCTTTCAACAATGACATTGGAAGTATTCGCCTTCATTGTGAATTCATTCCCGTACATTTTGTGTGATAGCGACACTTGTACATCCCATCTGTTTTAGTCACTCGCGAGGAGCCGAGTTTCTTTTATATCTTCTTCATTTTAGCGAGTCACATTGCTTTTCCTAAACGTTACTGAACGGTAACAGGTAGGCCGGCCAAAACTAGCGTAAAAACACCAAACGAACACACTAAGTCCAAAGACTGTTACTGCCATAGATTCGTCGAGAGCGTTTGACCCGACAATGGTGCCGCGGTCGGTTTTCCTGGTGGCGCTGGAAAGCCCATACCACCGAGTGACATTTGAGACATTTGCTGGGGCAACTAAAAGTGAATATTTTTCATTAATTTTTGTGCCAAAAACAAATGTATCTATAAAGTTTAGCAATGAATCACTTTTAAAAGTTACTATAGAAAATGATTTAAAAAAATACAAAATCAGCTGTTTAAATTTCTAAAAGCTTTTCAGCTACCTGAGCAAAAGGTTGAACCGATGGCTGCTGGGTACCCAGATTCAGGAAAGGATTACTGCCCGGCGCGGGCTGCAAGTTTTGCGCTGCGATCATCCCGCTCCATCCATTATTGCTACCTAGAACCATCTGCGAACCGGAATTGGTCACACCTTGCTGCTGCAGCAGAGTTGGGGAAAAAAAGGTCGAAACGTGAATTTTCTACTTCTACAGCGAAAACTGAAGGAATCTACGGTGTACAGATAAGCGAGAAAGCGGACACTAATCTTAATGCTTTTAAACGACACTCACCATTTGAGCTTGCATAGCCATGGCAGCGTTATTAGCCATAGGATTTCCCGAGACAGCACCTAATTGATTAGGATTCATACACATTTGATTGGGCGCGACATTCATTTGATTGACGCCCGGCATACCCATCTGCGACTGGAGGGAATGATTTAGAGACTGATTGAACGGTCCCACGTTCGGCATTGGCTGCTGGAATTGTTGACCAGGTATTTGTTGGTTGAACATACCACCTATTGATCAAATCATATACTTAATAAATGTAAAAAGGGGGAAATTTCAAACCTTCGAAACTGAATAATTACTCAAGTTAAATAAAAATACCTCCAAAAGGTTGACTCGGTTGAGTGCCATACAACGCTAGAATACTGTCTTTCGTCATTTTGCTCTTCTCTTGTGGCGTTGGAGCAGGTTGATTAAAGAAACTTTCTTCCTCAGATTTGCTGGCCACTGGATTTGTACTGTTAGTCTCACTTGAGGTTCCATTTGTTACAGGAGCACTAGATGCTGGTGGTCCCGATAAAAACGAAGTAAAAATGTCGTCTCCAGATGTAGAACCATTTGTACTTGTTTGACTTTCTGGCGCATCTGTTGAAAGTCCAAACCAACTTTTATAATATTTATTTAAATTATAGGCAATGTGAGTTACTTTTTTTTTTCTTAAATATTTATTAAATTTAAATAAATCGTAAAAGTGCACGTTGAAATAATTATAATAAATGAATTGAATTTAAGCTTACCAAGACCAAGTAAATCTAGCGTAGCCGAATTGTTTGTTGTGACCGATCTGTTAGGTTTCGGACTCACAGAACTACGAGGTTTCGGTATTTGAGGCACCACTTCTGGCTTCTTCACCGGAGGTAATGTGCTTTGACTCGTCGCAGACTTTTGACTTTCTTTTTTCCGTCTGCGCTGTCTTTCAGCCTCTTCGTCCAATTCTTTGTCCCAGTTTACCTGTAGAATTCAATTAATTTGTCGTTGCAGCTAACTTTCGGTAAACTTACGAGCTTTCGTGCAGAAATTCAACAGTTGCCAATGCTATGTATATAACATATTACCTTTGGTAGCGGTGGAGGAACCCATTCTCTCGCAATGTACTTTTTATGCTCGTACTTCGCCCTGATAAAGCTCTCTAAACTGCAGTCAGTTTGGGGTCTTCGAAAACTGTCTGGAAGATTAGCTTCGTATACAGCCCTGGCTCGCGAATTGCCCATTTGTTGTAAGCTCTGCAACGCATAATACACTAAATTAATGAACAGATCCGTGGAGCGATTACGTATACGAGTACAAAGAAAAAATAGTTTTGTCAGAATTAATGATGCGCGTTTATTATTATTTCGTTGATATGAGTTTTGTTTGCGACATACGATAAAAATAAAATGTGCGACATTTTTGTCTTATAATATACAGTTAACAGTGTCAATACCGCGTTCGTTACAGTTACAAAAGCTGTACTTTGAATACAAAGAAGAATATTGATCATATCATTGAAATTGAGTAAAGAAAGGATAGCATTTATTCTACATCTTAAGTTCACTACACTCGAATTTGTGCTATAGTTGCATTTCCCAACGTTTCGCTTACATTTTTCCTCTCTAATTGACGCAATCGAACTATTTTATTCGAATGTTAAAACTTTATTATTCAAGGACAATAAAGAGCATGACTCAGTTCGCAAATATAGAGGTGCAAGATAAAAGCGTTTGGGAGCGATTCCAAGCAAAAAAAAAAAAAGAAAAAGAATACACGTCCAACGGAAGGTATACAAATAAATATATTCGACACCGAACCGAAGGTATGAAAAATAAAATGAGCCTGAACACGGGGCGATGGTACAACTATAGATACGGCGTATTTTAAGCAATTCGAAGTGTCCAATAGCTACTATATGAAGTCTATAATTACCACGACTTGCTCTGGAGTCCAAGCATCTAAATTGACAGACTTGACTTTGCTTATGTGTACGCCAAGGTTCCTGTGTATGCCGGCGCATCTGATGCACAGAAATATACCGAGATTCCAACTGGCCCATCTTGGTCCTAAATAGAAAACAGATAAAACAGAACGGGATTATTATTATTATATTCGTTGCAATGAATTTGCAATGGTTAAATAAAAATATCATTTTTAATGTTTCGTAAAAATTGTCAATTTAAATTTTAATTCATAACTTCCATAGTCCATGGCGTAAAAAACGTATTTTTAACAATATTAATTTTTGTTTTGTTTCGTGTCGCTTGTTAAATGAATTTTATCAAGTGTTTGTGAAATAGTAGAATTCTGTATAACAAGCAGATGTTGTCAGAGCTCATGATAACACGTGTACCTTATCAAAACAGTCTACGTCACTTCACAGGTGCACGTGATTAAGTGAAAATTTTACAAACACTGACCAAGTTATTCAATAACAAACTCGAGTTATCCAAACCTTGAAAATTTAAACCAAAAAAATGGTTCAATTAAGAACGTAAAAATAGAACTCGTACTCCACAGTGTAATAATATTAAAATGTGCAAGTCATGAATTTATATACCGATAACATTGCAGATTTACATGAAATTGGTTTTACAAGCCGCCGTTGAAGGAAATGTTCTGGGTTGTACAAATGCACTTTATAAATTTTATTTAATAAAGTATTATAAAAAAAATCAATAAACTCGAAGTAAGTATGATCTTGCTTTATGATAGGTGTTATATTACAATGATAAAAAAGAAAATGGCTCATAGCGATTCGAGCAAGCACTGGACATAAAAGTTCCTTTCGCGAATTCAAACATTCAATTTTGTATTGTTTTTTTTTTTATTTCTAGCTAAAGGATTTTGTATATTGTATCAAATGTGTTATGTCCAACTATTAAAGTTTTCACGACAGTAGAGTCCAATATAATTTACCAATTTCCAATGGAAAGTATCTATGTAAGTATAGTAATATTATAAATATATAGGCGCTCTATCAACCCATTTTCAATTGGTTACAAATTTCTTGGCTCTTTCGTATTTCGCCGCATTATAAGCCTTCCTTCCGGGATCACCATCTAATTACACAGAGTGCAAGCAGGTACCTATAACGAAGTCCGCAAACCAAGTCCTCGCCATCATCTACCCCAAATAGCTAAATTAACCGGAGCGCGGTGCAGCGCGGATACACTCGGTAACTTTTCCGCAGCGCCTACAAGTTCGGAAAACCCACAAGTGAAAAATATCGATCGTGAAATAAAGGCTATATACGATAGCCGGTGTGTCTTTCTCTTTCTCGTTACAGGAAACTCGACCTCGGTGCACTTGAAGGCGATTGATTGTTCGTACTTTTTCTACTTTACTTTTGTTTTTAAGTGCAGTGCACGTAAGTATAGGCGATGAAAAAGAAAATCGCATCACCACGTGAAATGGCTGACAATGGGTCTAAGGAATATATCGGTTCTGATATTAAGAGGATACAATTGAACTGTTGAATGGCGATACCATAACAACATTTTTAACATCATTTATAAATTACCCATTTAACGTATGGAACTTTATTTGTTTATTGTTGAAAACTAAAGTTATTACCAACTATATACGTACAGATTTTTAACTATACAATATATTCCATGGCACGCGATTGTTCGTTTTTTATTCTTCTTGAACGTTTGTAATATGGATTCAACTTCTATGCATCCGTAAAAAGAAAGAGGAAACCAGTTTCGATGTACATCTGAAATTCTGTTACAATATCTGCTCATATTCTTTTTACACCCTTCGGATAAAACTTAAAATTTACGATACTAACTTTGAAGATATAATTTATATTACAGTTTAGACTTTTCAGGCAGTTTATATCATTTTTTTAGAAACGATAAAAATAATACCTATATTTTTATTCTTTTATGTACTCCAATTAAATCAATTTTACGGTTATTAACTTGCTTGATTTTTTTTGCTTAAATTTATATAAATTACGACGGAAGTGTCTTCTTTTCTACATAAAAGTTAAGTTGCATATTTGTGTTAAAAATAAAATTACATAGAACTGACATTATTCAACGTTTGGAATAAGCAGAAAATCTGAGCTACTCTTTCATAAACTCCTTAAGAATCCAAGCTTTTTCAGGATTTTCGAGATAGAATACATCCTGGTACCATTAGATAGGGCTTGTCTTCTTTTATGTATTATCCTTTGATTAGGTTAGAAATGGAAGAATTCGAGACGAAAATTAATGGAGTCGACCGCACGAGAGGTATATATACACTCTCCCAGTAATGGGCTTCAACGGTGCTTAGCCATTCTGATTACTTTTCTGAATAACTTCTCAAGGCGAGTCAAAAATATTACATGTTTTAGTTTACAAATATTATTGGAACTTTGATAATTCAACGTACATTGACTTATTGAGAGTATTAATTAATTCTGGAGGTGTATGAAAAGATAAAATAGATTTAAAAGAGTTAAGAATTTCGCAACGAATAACGGAGCGAAAAGCTCTAGATGCAGTAGCTAATTTCACGTTGTTACGAAAAGATTAAAATAGTATATGCGATGACGTATAAAAGAACGGCCCTATAATAGTGGCACGAACTCGATTGCTGCACGCTGCAGTGAAATATTTGATGGTAATTGATTGAGAGAGAAAAAAGAAACATTTATTCGCTCTCGCAACGAAAACAATCGCTCGGCCAGTCTGCAAAGCATGCATGTATACAGACCTTTGACTGCTGTTTGTTTTTAGTTTCGTTGATATTAAGTATTTCAGGAAGGATCGAAGGATAAATGTGAAAATATCATTTTATATTCTTCTCGTACTTTTTCAGTTGCATTTTTTATATTCTTTCAATCCTTTATGATGTAAGTTGTCGTGTGTAGCATAAGTTCTAGTTATAAAATGTATACGTAAGAATGAACTATTTTGCATAAATACGTGACTAAATTCGGTTGGAACAAAAGGACATTAAATAAAAGTCGACATTGACATTATCTTTCCGTATAATACATACAAGCTCAAATTGGGATGACTCGAGACTGTAAAATTTTCTACAAAACATAAAAAAATTTCGCCCAGCACTGCACACTTATACATCAACCGTAATGCCACATTCAAATAACACACAAATGCTTTCACATTTATAGTTACTTCTAATTTATTAAATTAAGTGCACATTACGTTCATATCGTGCGCACGCAACACGTCAAGCGCCCTATAAGAGAGTGTGTGCGTGAGAGAGAGAAAGCATCAATTATTCCTCCCACGATTATATTCGAGCTCCAATTTCCCAGACGCGGAATTTCCGCGGAATCACCCAACACACACAACGCGCTGCATCGTTAAAACTCGTAGCGCGTTCAACACGGTGTTGCAGGTATATATGCTGTATTATAGGTATATAATTGCGCGCGAGCGAAAAGGAAAAAGAAACGCAGCAACGCCAGTAAATCCCAGTTAACATAAAATCATATCCGACGTACATTATACGCAGAGCGCATAGCTCTCGTGGCAACGTACCACCCCTTTCCGTAATTCACAGCTCGCAACGCGGCGATTCCGTGTGCATTATAAATGAAATCGCAGCGACGCGCGCGCGCAACGAAGTAGAGAGAGAGAGAAGTCGCGAAAAACGCTGCCGCCACTGCTGCACACCCTCGCGTCCAAAAGACAGCCTCGCTACACGGCGCGTGCTCGCGATATATACATGTATAGCAAGCGCCACCCCCGTATAGTTCTGCGAGGGTGCGAAACTGGGTCGCGCGCGCGTCGCCGGCTGAGAGAGCTCTATACCGCAGCCGACTCTACTCTCTCTCTCTCTCTCTCGCTCGGCCAATCTCGTTTTGCGGTTATCGGCCGCAAGAATGCAGTGATCATAGACGCTAAATCGAATTGACTGCAGGCTGGAATTGCGATTTCTGAGCGATTGGTACGGAACTGCATCCTTTAGCGTAATGCAAAAAACTAT
>UELU01139310.1:0-28903 GCA_900490025.1 Megastigmus dorsalis | reverse complement strand
GAAAAACGCTGCCGCCACTGCTGCACACCCTCGCGTCCAAAAGACAGCCTCGCTACACGGCGCGTGCTCGCGATATATACATGTATAGCAAGCGCCACCCCCGTATAGTTCTGCGAGGGTGCGAAACTGGGTCGCGCGCGCGTCGCCGGCTGAGAGAGCTCTATACCGCAGCCGACTCTACTCTCTCTCTCTCTCTCTCTCTCACTCTCGCTCGGCCAATCGATATATAGGATAACGACCAAGACACACGACGTCCACGGCTGGCATAACTCGCGCGAGACTCAGGCGCTAACTAGGATCTCTCCCTCTCTTGGTCTCCGTTGCATGATGTCGCGACGAGATGATGTGACACCGGAGCGAGCGGTGCAAGTGTCCGCGACCGATACTCGTAACCGTCAAATGAGCCTATTGTTTCTTTGATTTAGCTCCGAGCGATGCCAGGCCTGCACCGTTCTCTTTCACAGCCGCGGGAGTTCAGTGATTTGGAATCCGAGGATTTGTTTTGGAAATAATTAGGTTTGAAATGGTGTTATGAGCGATTCAGGCTATATTACAAAGTATACATGATCTTATTAGGGGTAGGCGTCATTGGGCTATGGATAAGCGAGGGAGAATTTTACTTTACGAGGCGTTGACTTAGTGCACGTCAGGCGTTTCTTTTATCGCTCGTCAGCAAATCCATCAAGTGGAAAAAAAGCGTCATGCAAAGCACATACCTCACGATTGGTAATTCGAGTTACTGCTAATTCCTCAAAAAATCTAATTATAGGCAATGCAATAAACTATTGCCCCTCAGCTGAGAAAATAATAAATGCACAACCTTGTAACGAGAACGTAAATTATGTTTCGAACTAATATCTGCTGTAAACAGACCTTCGAATAGTAATCGCCAACATTATTATTCTAAATGTTGTGTTGTAAATAAAGAAGATTATTTAGTTTTCAACTGCTCCAATTCGATTTAAAAAACGAAAGTAGAATTACAGAAGTTTCATAATCCCTACATTGAACCGGAGCATCCATTAAAGATTTCTAATCATGTAAAACCATTAGAAATAGGAATTTATCGACAGATATATATATACATGCATGCATTCGCATATGCCACATATCCGATATATACGCCCCCGCGTGCGCTCGTTGAGTTTTTTTCCCCCCGCTTTCCGAAGACATTGAAAGATAATGTGCAACGGCGGGTAAGCGCATAGGATGAGCGAAATGGGTTGTACAATTGGATTGCGCGATTGAAATGGATTTTCTTCCCATTGCGGGACGGTGTAGGTTTCCGAGATTTTAATTGCCTGGTTCGATGAGATTCCAGATATTGTGAGTCGACTGTCGCAGATGTTGCAATAGTGCATCGAGTGTCCTGACGTTAAAAAACCGTCGGTCAATAAGCGATGAACTTCAACAAGTCGAACAAATAAATGTTTCTCGGTATACTCCGTTTTAAATTACACGTCTATCGGTTACATTATTAATCAATATTGATTGTAGCTTCGGCGTGTTTTGAAAATAAGCCATAAAATTATGTAGGCAGTGCACGTATCTTTGACTCATCCAAGGGTATAGACAAAACCCCTGTGCCGATACCATCTTCGAATTATCTGCTATATTTGTTTTAATCAAACCGATAAACAATCGTCACCGTTGTAAATACACACGAAAATCACAGATTAGATACTTATAAGCCGTCCAAAGCTATGCATTGCACCGCCGTACAAAATGAAAAAGAAAAAACGCTCGCCGCACGTTCAGAGAACGTATATGAATTGACAGCTCACACGCCAGAACGAGCAATAGTTGATAGGACCGCCGCGAAATCTATAGGAAGCAGCGCGAATCGCGATAAGGAATACACTCGCTCAGCTCCGATCCTCCCAAACTGTATATCGTCCTCCGCACAATAAACAGCAAGCATATAAACCACACTCTCCTGGCAAGTCTACTACTATAAGTATGGAGGCTCCGGAATAAAGACACGGACACACACACACATAGTTACAAAGTCGTTGGTCGACCGGCGATTCGTCGATCATGAGCAGGCAGCGTAAAAAAGCTTATATCGCGCACTCGATTTCCTCGACGATGACGTGGATCGCGTGAGCATAGCTCAACCGAATTCGCGCAATAAGGAGGGCGAGAACGAGAGGAGTATAGGACCATAGGGATGGGTATAAACAAAGGAAGGCCAGTTTGCATCTTTCTCTCTCTCTCTCATTCTCGCGCGCGCGGCTTCGACCCGTCGTTGTGTATATGTATACCTTTAGCATCGCAGTCGACGCAGTACTTGTTGTCCTCGTCGCGTAGCATCTGCGTGAGGAGGCTCTGGCACTTGTCTTGGATCTGCTTAACCCGCTCCTTCTCGAGTCGCGACATTTTCCTTTGTCGTATATATTATAGGTACAGAGGCGAACGGGGTAAAAGGAAGCAGCGAGGCACAGCGTGTCCCGATTATAGACTCCTCGAGGAATGCGCGGTTATCGCGTTCTGCGAGAGACACGGAGGGAGAGACAGGTTCTCTCTCGCTCGCGATGCGCTACACGACCACGGCACACACCGACCACACGCACTGTCTCTCGGCTGCGCCGACGACTGCTGCTAGTGCTGCTGCTGCTTGCGAGCAGTGCCACCCTCTTTTCTCCCTCTCTCTCTCTCTCTCTCTCTCTCTCTCTCTCGCTCGTTTGATCCTCTCTTTCTCGCCTTTCCGGAGCTGAGGTATATACTATACCAAGAGTGAGAAGGAAAGAGAACGATGTATATATATATATATATATATATAGAAGGACGGACAACTTTTGTCTGTGGGCGCGCGCGACGCGCTTCGTCGCTCGACGCTCGCTCACTGTCTCCCTCTCTCGCGCTTCTCTCTTTTCTTTCTTTCGTGCAGCTTGTTCGAAACGAAAGAGAGAGAGAGAGAGGCGGCGCGAGCTCGAGAGCGAGAGGTGAACAGAACGTCAACGTGTGTGCGGCGAGCTCCGACACAGCCAGTCTACAGAGCGAGAAGAGCAATGGCCACCCGTGACGAACGTGTATACTTTTTTTTTGTACGCCAGCCACTCATGACTCAAGCCAGTCTATGTGCAGTGTGCACGTGTCTGCGTGTAGATATAGGTGTGTTGTAGCTTGAATTGCCGTCATGGAGCGAGTGAAGCTCGTCGCGGTTCGACTGCTGTTCGACCGCAGCTTGCGCCTTGCGACGCGGAGAGAGCTGCTTTTGCTCCGTACTGCAGTTTAGTTCTCTCTCTATAGTCTGGCTTTTCTTTGAAGACTTGTAAACTAAACACTTGCTCCCTCTGCTTTTGAATTGTCATCGTTCGCTTACTCAAACGAACTCGTGCGGTAGGCGTGTTGGAGTTCAAATAGAAATAGAGTATTCGAGTTGATGCCGAAAGAATGAATCCCGTATAGCTGAGAGCAAGTTGTTTGGAATTTGTATGAATGCAGAATATGTATAAGAAGATTGTGGGATGGTTGCGGAGTCTGGGAGGTAAAAGATGGGCTTGTTCGAATACGTACCGCGAAGCGGAAAATCTCGCACTCCCACTTATTTTAATACATTTTCATGTCTCCGATACTTATATTCTTTAGATATATAAATATTTCAGACATTATATAACATGATTTTTAAATTACCAAAACTCAAGACTTGTTGCTTGTTTATTTTTTATTTGTTTTTTTTTTATTTTTTAATTGCCGATGTAGCTTTTAATTATTTATATTTACTAACTACGTAGGTACTTTTATATTATTTTTTTTATGTTTTCTGATCAAACAACAAAAAAGACGTAAAATTTAACTAAAATTGTATGATAAAAAAAATTTTACAGAAGCTGTCATTTAACATTTGAACTAAATCGTTTTCCAATCATAAAAAAGTAACAGTTAGGCCAATGAAATTAAAAACTAGCTTTTATTTCCAGGAAAAAAAAAGAAAATGTGAGAAAAATCATGAGTAAAAATTAAAATATTTTATTTAACTACATTATATATTATCATATTTGTATTTGAAAAACTGTATTATTTGTAATTAAAGAGAAAATAAATATTTTTATAAATAAGTAATAATTTAATGTTGCGTCAATTTTTCTACCTTTTTTCATTGCAATAAATATATGTATCTAATCACATTCTGCAGAATTTATACATCTGCATCATTTATAAAATGATTACGTATACAATTTATCATTTACATTAATTGATCTATAAACTCTAGTCACACATGAGCTTTTACAATCTAAAAAACAGTAATACATCACTGTAACTAAACTTAATTCCGAGAAAAATTTTTAAATCCCGCTATCGTATTCCCTCCAAGTTCATCGACCGAATTTGTGGCAGCACGGATAAAGAAACAGCTGTTCTTCCTATGAATCGCATTTATATTTTCGCGCCTATTATTTCCGCCATCTTGCTCCTCGTTGCGCACATGCGCACCATAATTATGACGAAAGCAACTCGAGCCGATGACGGCGATGACTGCGTGAAGACGTGAAAGTGTAAAAGAACCAAAAGAAGGGGCACAACAACGCGTCACGCGTGCGCGAAGCCCGCGGCATTTCTCCGCTCGGCTATCGTTTGTTTTTTTCCTCCTAATCCACCAATCCAGATTCGAGATTCTTCACGCCCCCCCGAAATCAACACACTCTCGATGAGCTATATGTATGGGACGTTCCGTTCCGCTAATAGTGTATTGGTGTGTATACGTTAAAACAGCCGCTTGCGCGAGCGTCAACGAGAGTGACGAAGATTGTATGTGAGAGAGATCTTCTCGGGGCGACCATCCTCTATTCCCCTTGTACGGAGCCTGTAGTTGGTGCTTCAACTTGAGATTAATCACTGAAATTTGGTCTCCTGCATCTGGAAGAGGATCGAGTCGAGCCTGGAGGTCAAACAGCTACGTGGATGCTTGGCACCTGCTGTCAAACAGAAGGATATCAGAGGAGAGGAGATGCGTCGGCTGAACAACGACGGCCTCTCGAGATACACCGGATTGAGGCTTGACGCACTCAGGAGCTGCTTCCTAGTTATCTTTGTACCGAGTCGCGCTACATTTTGACACGCCATCGAGGAGGAAAAAGAAAAAAAGCGGAATATACCCCCGGCATCGCATTCTTGTGTAACCGTACTAACCTTGAGCAGGAAGAAGCTGTTTTGTTGTGATGCCAATGTTTTTCTTTTTTTTTTCTCGGGACTGTGTTCTAACTTAAAGAATAGCCATTGCTCAGTTCAAAGTTCAGTGATTTGTTGGCGGGCATACTGTAAGCGATACATTTGTTTTTCGTATTGTTGGCGAGGATGTCGGATGTTTTTCTGGCTTTTATGAATTATCAAGAGAATTGTTCGTCTTGAAATCGATTTTTGCTTTACTAGAAGATGTTTAAGAAGAGAATTTATCACTCAGATTATATGGAATTATGTGACTTTATTTTCTGTTTCATGTTAAATGTTTGCCAGACTTGAAGGTTAATCTAACCATGTAAAGCTAGTTTGTAACATTTTGTGTGTAAATTGTAAATTTTATACATGTAATTAAGATTCAATCTCTTAGTAAGTAAGTTGAGTCATAAGGTAAAGTTATTAATTGAGAAGTATTTATTATTGAGTGACAATGAGTGCAAATAACAGTGCATCAGATAGTCATGAGAAGGCTTTGCCCGAGAGTACTGTACAAACTGTTCCTCAAAATTTGACCACGATTCAGAGCATACAGACTGTTCAAAGTATACAAAGTGTACAAAATGCAGGATCAAGTGGCATACAAAACATCCAGGCTGCGCAAGCAATTACTGGACAAGCAACAACGTTGGTGGGGAAGTCTATATCATTGGAACTTAATCCTAAGCTTTTAATGAAGCAATCTATTCCATCCAACATTGGTACTTCTTCAGAAAATAATAAAATAACTAGTACAGTATGTATTTTTTACTTTTTAATTATTAAAATTAATTAACGATGTTCACATTGAACTGTTCAATTTAAACATAAATTTAATGTAAATCCATACCTACTATTTTTAACAAAGCTATTATAAAGTGACGAATCATTAAGCAATCTTATTACTTTTCAGTTCTGTCCTGTTGGTTCAACAGTCCGAATAATTGCACCAAACATGTTAAGTACAATAGAACGACAAGGCCAGGCACAAGTTCAGCAAACTGCTCAGCAAACACAGCAAATTGTTACTAGTATTCCATCGACATATCATGTGCCACGTGGACCTGCAGCTGTTGCTAATATTTCTACACCAAGAGCCACAGTTGCGACTCCTCTTGTTCGGGCTATTAGTACTGGCCAACCGATACCTATTTCTAGACCTGGGTAATTAAAATATTTTCAAAGTAGTAAAAGAAATATTCTCTCTTACATATATACTTCACTTGTATTTAAATTATATCTTAGTGCCATTTTTTTAATTATCTTGAAAATCAATGATATTTAATCAATGATAAATAATATCAATACAACAGTTTGTGGATCACATCTATGAACATTTGATCAATAACAAATTCACTGGTGACACTAAGAAGTTATAACAATTTTCCATGTACATGCATCTTTTGATTTTTCTCATTTACTCTTACACATATACATTGTTATTAGTAGATATATTGAAGTTACAATATATAAAAAATAATATCACTATTTAAGATATTTGATTAATTGATTTGAGTAACTCTTTATGAGTACCTGGAATTTTTCTTCGACTCTACCAGTGTCGGTATTAAAATTTTCACAAATAGTTAAACCATTTTACATATAATTATTTGTATCATTTTTATCCACCTTCGCTACTTGAAGAAAACCAGTTTTTGTCTCTATTCTTTAATAGGTTACTAATCTAAAACATTATGCTTATGTTTAATACATTTATGCATTGTCTATTATCACCTACATCTATTTTCCAAGTCAGATGCAGTTTTATCCACTGACTATGGCCTTTTAATTCACTTTTCTCAAAACTTAAACACACATGCTTAAAAATGTTTCATAAGCATCTATACGTTAATTACATTAAGTTTTAGCCTACTTTCTCCAACTTTACCTGTACACCAAGTATTTGGCTTTAACTATTTTTTTTTAACACTGTCAACTCGAGCCTAAAGTTGGATACATATTTGGATACTTTTTTTAAATTCACATTTATCTAGTTGCTGACTGTTTCTTTTAAACTAAGAATTTTTAATATTCCTCTATATTACATTTGAAACAATATAAAAAGAATAATATACGCTTACATTAAATAATGGTGAAATGTATCAAATATTTTACCTTCCTTGCAAACATTATTCAACAATGTCATAAAAATGTTATAAGTGTACTTTTCCATTTATTAAAAGTACATATATAACAAGTGTGTACATTAGTCGTCTCAGGCGCGCAGCTATGTATGTCAATAGTGTACTTAAATTTTGTAAAATTAACATCACAGTATACCCTCACCTTTTTCTATATAAAAACTATCCTTTTCACCCGCTTTGCTTTTCCTGACCGTTTCTTCACTCCTCAAGTGCCAATGCACCCATGTTCATTTATTTATTTATGTACGTATATGCGTGTGCGTGCTTGCGTGCGTCTAGTAATCTGTCAACATATGATGGGCATCGTGGACCTGCAGGAGTCGCTAATATTTCTACATCAAGGGTCTCTGATGCTTCCGCACACATTATGGCAATTGATTTGGGTAAACCGGTTGTCTTTTCCAAATCTCGGTAATTACCTTTTTTTTTTATTTTTTTTTTATTTTCATTTTATTTCTATATTTTTTTAGTTGTATATCTATGCTCTCAAGGGGCTAAACGTATTTATATCTTTGCTTACACATGTACATATATATGCCTTTGCGTGGTATGTAGCTATTCACCAAAGTATGATGCGTCGCGTGGACCTGCAGAAGTTGTTAATCCAATTATTAGTGCTATCGATTTCGGTAAACCATTGCCTAGTTTCAGATCTAGGTAATTTGAATTTTCAAAATACTTATAATTTGACTAAACTTCTGAATCGCTCTGGCAAATTTCGCATTTACTAAGCTAACATTTTAAAAATGAAGCTTTTAATGTAAAAATAAGTAAGTGCATGAAGAATTTTGTTGTCAAGCATTGGTAAAAAATTAATGTTCTAAAATGTACAGTTCTAATAATGATTAACAATGATGGATTTATATACTATTAGATTCTTACAATGAGTAATGAAATTGATTTGCAGTAGTACATACAAAATATCAACAGTTACATTTTTTACTTTTTTTGATTTTTTTTTTATAAATACCTTATTCATTCATCCCCCTTTTTTTTACATGTAATCATCTGAAGAATGATTTTCTTAAACATATTAATCAACCCAACATGCCTAAATCATAATTAACAAATTCATCAAATTAAAAGTCAAAGGATGTAACAGTCAATATTGAATTTATGATAAAGTAGTTTTTCTATTTGTCTACAATTTGATCACAGTGAATAATATTATCCTGCTTCGTTTCCAAAACCTGCCAAGTATCATTTTACTCCAATTCAAATCATAATACTAATAGGACAAATTAACTAAACACCATATTTCCATTCCTTTGAAGCGATTTGAAAGTTTAGTCATCTACTCTATCACCAATCCACTCAACCAGACTAATAAAAGCCGCACAATCCTGAAAACATGCAAGTCACGGTACATTTACCATTGAAAATCTAAAATTTCAGCGTCAACACGACGGTCTCGACCCCGCAATGGCAGCCAAAGACGACGTCGGTGGTGTACGCCCAGCCCCAACGACATCCAGTACCAGTGGTGAATCGTCCACCAACGCGACCCGTCGCCACTACCGTCTACACGAGCCAGCAGCAGCCACAACAGTCCCAGCAACCACGTCTGGTCAGTCCGAGTCAAGTCGGAGTGGGCAGATCTGTACAGGCGACCGTGGTGACTGCGACACCATCGCGACTCATCGCACCGGTCCTCCAGGCTCAGAACAACAACATCCAACGGCTACCTGCACCGACGAGGCCGACCACGCCGCAGGTCGTCACGAGCATACCCCAGGTTTCGCAGGCTGGCAGACCCGTAACGCAGACGATACAGGTGAGATTTCGGTTGCGCGATTGACTGTTTTTAATTGTAATTTAGAATACCAGCCCCTTATTAACTAAATACTTTTTCATAAATCATGCTTACCTATACAGAATATATATGTTAGATATAATTCATAAAACTGAGGGTTCGAACTATAGAATCATATAATACTTACCGAAACATTTTTAAGAGATAAAATCTGTCATTCACAAAAATATAGGTACACTATGTCAATAAGTAAACAAAACAGTCTGAATCAGAAAAAGTGTACACAAAGGTCATTCCAACAATTGTCTAAAGAACGTCTTATCTCGGGAAAGGCATGAGTAACACCCTACCTGAAATATTATTTCAGATAGCTGAGTACGAATTTGAAATCGATGTCACTGAACGCTTTGTATATAAAGTGTAATTTTGCGGATTTTTATTACTTGAAATTAAATTGCTACTGAGAAAGTTAAGCTTTAATTACCGATCTTAACAAGCAGGCACTTTACTAAAATAATAATTTGAAATTCTTTATTTCAGCCTAATCAAGCGAGGCCTTTAAGCAGTGCGCCTATAAACCGAATAGCCGTGTCAGCTCCTGTGATAGGAGCACCAAATAGAGTAGCCACCGCAACATCTGTACAAACTACTGTTGGCCGTCAGCTGACTATCAACACTCCCGCAGGTGCATCCACCGGCACCGTTAGTCGTATTGTCATTCCTCAACAAGCAGTAAGTATTCTTTTTTGTTATGATACAGATTCGAGGACTAAATTATTTAACATTGCCTTTAATTTACTCTTGCCGATACTTGACCTGTATTACGTTCATACTCAAAATCAGTTACAGCAGCAGCAGCAACAGCAGCAGCAACAACAGCAACAGCAGCAGCAAGGAGCACCACGAGTGGTGCAAACTGTCACGCCACTGGCTAATTTCAGCCAAGTGTCACGAGTGATCGCGACGACGTCGACAAATGCCGGGGTTGCAGCCAATGTGACCCGAGTCGCGCAGACCGGGCCGACATCGGTAGCTCGGATCACGGGCATGTCGCTGCATCCGTTGCCTCTGACACCTGCTCGTGCAACCCCAACGCCGCTCAAAGTTACGGCTCAGGCTTCGGGCATTCAGACTGTTCAGCTCAAACAGGCGACCTCGGCGATACAGCAGCAGCCGCAACAACAGCAGCAGCAGCAACAGCAGCAACAGGGACAGGTGACTTTGCAGAGAGCGATCGGTAATATCAACAACACGAGTACGACAGTAACCAGCGTAGCGAATCAGCAGTCTGCTCAGGTACAGGGCCAGTACCTACATCCGCCTCACACTACAACGTATTATTCCATTGAGACTTCGAGTAAGTTTTGTTATAATGCAGCTTTGTAGTTTTGTATTGAAACGATTAGACTGTAATTTTAAACATGAACTGAGAAAATGCATTTCTATACAAAAATATTAATTGTAAAAAAAAATATTAACCATTAATTATGTTTTAGGCGCTTATTCACAGTATAGACAAACTTCAGTGCAGCCAGTGAGACTGCTTGTGGAGCAAGGGTTCGAGGAACCTCTTGGCAAACCAAATGCCTCACCAAGACCAAGTATATTAAGGAAAAGAGATCATGATAGTTCTCCAGGGAAAGGTATTAGTAATAAAAGAAAGAACTTATTATCTTTATTTAAAATAATAAATAAAATCTGTAATTATAATAACTCGGTAACTAAAAAATTCATTAATTTTATATTTGACTCAATTTATATAAATTATGCATAATGGCTTTAGTGTAAAAAACAATAAAAAAAAGTATTAAAGAAAGATATTAAAAGTTCAGTTTGTTTCATTGCAGGTGTGGCAAAAAACCTAGTTCCAGTACTCCAGGCTCTTCCTACGGTTTCATCAGCAGCTAGTCCACCAGGTTCGCCAAAAGGCGACCGGGATGGTGGTGGCAATCATAGTTCAGGCTCAACGACGGTCTCAGCGACCTCATCTCCGGGTCTCGATGAAGAGCCTGAACAGTCGCACATCACCATAAATCCTATAGTGGAGATGTCACCACGCAAGAAGCCGCGTAAACAGCAACTTACAGGTGTAGAGTTGACGGAATCGAGGTGTACGGAAGAGGAAATGCAATTTATTATTGAGGAGAAAATAAAGAAGGAGATTAAGGAGGAACCAAAAGAAAAATACGTCGAAAGGAAGCATAATACAAATATTCAACAGGATCTCAAGCCTCCCCAGCCGGCGCCTATTAGGTCTAGACCAACGCCTAGTTTATTAGGTATGCATCAGTATCATTTCTAAATTTAAAGAAAAAACTTTAAATGATAATCTAACACTCACTTAGGGCCAATTCACGATTAATTTTTAATTCTATTTCCACTAGGAACTTCATGGAAGAATCGATGGGGTGGAAGATTGCATCATTATAGACGACCGAGCGATGTAAGACCTCGGGAAGAAAGACGACCAACCGTTAACGAAATTGCACAACAAAAGCATGTATTACAAAAGGTTAATGGATGGAAAGTTTATCATCTAACATCACAAATGGAAGATCTTGCTGAAGTTGAAAAATCGGTATGTATAAGTAACTGTAATTATAAATAGACAAATTCAACAATAGGAAAATTATTTTAAAACTCGATATTAATTTTTTACAGGTTCACGAAAAATTGAAATCCACTTTAGCGCTACTGGAAGCGCAGCAAGCTAAAGGTAAAACAGACGGTAGCTTGGAGAGAGCAAATGAACTAATAAAGGGAAATATGCAACGCAGTAGTTTAATAAGCGAAGGAGTGAATGAAGCACGTGCGCAACTTGTTGCAATATTTGAGCATAAAGTTCATGTGACAGACTTACTACAGCGTTGTGGTAATAAACGGTCGCAAAAGAAGAGAGATAAGTGAATTATATCGTGTGCAAGATCAAAATATGTTTAAACAAAGACTATATATAAAAACATGTGCGAGCTCTGAGAATCCGTTATTTTTATTAAAGATTATATTATCAAAATAAAGAGAAAAAAAATTTTTCAGATTTAAATAAACTTTAAATATTTGTTTAAGTTTGTCAACCAATCCACACTGTCAATGTGTATTTCGTGAGAATTTTTATGATTTCTAGGTAGAAAAAAGAGTACACTTTTTATAATATTCTGAATTTGATTTATTTTTACCATTGGCATTTAAGAATATTGTAGTTATGTTTGATTTAAGTAAATTTAAATAATATATTATCAAATCAGACTATCAATTACCAGGTAGGCTTTCACTAGTTATTTAACCATTTTCCTCCACTGATAAAAAATACTACAACAGAAGAACTCTTGAAAAACATGTGCTTCCGTTTATAAAAGTCCGACTTTCTCGTCTTATGGAAAAAGATCTTTATGGTATTTTGTGACAATTGATAGTCATATCTACAACACATTCTATATAACATCAATCGTATTTGTACAGAGTTATACTCGTGCTTTACATCATTGAATGCATTTCGTTATAATTATATTTAAAATTAAAATTAGATTCTTCTAAAATCTTAAGGGATACGCTAAATGCTTAAAATATAAAACTATTGTACTTAATTAATAATCAAGCATTTTACATAAATATAAATTTCTGTATCCACGCAGTAAGTTATTGGATGATCGATTAAAGCTTCGTTTTCATTATGCGTACATTTTTATACATATAAAAATCTATTGTAGCACATTTTAAAGCTTCCGTATTTTTTTCTTTTTGTTAATTTTTCTTATAAAAGTTGAGCAATGGTTTAGTGTGTAAATATATATATGTATATATCTATCAATATTGCTCTCCGCAATGAGAAGCATGGACGTTTTTCTCTGATTTAAGGCTTTTATTTAACATGTGCACAGATTTTATGCTTGCTTGTAAAAGTCTATCATGAGCACACTTTGAAGGCTTTTGCATGTTTTCTTATCAAAATTAAGTGGTAATTTACGTCAATGTATTGTAAAAATCCAGTGGTACAATCATTATTATTTATATATTGTTGATAAGAATTAATCATTTATTTTTGTGTAAAATAATTTCTTTAATATCACACGATCATGCTAATAAAAGTGAATTAATTTGTTTAACTCATCATGTAAGTGAATCAAAATATCACGAGCATTTTCATTTTTTACGTACCTTTTATATTGCTTTAAATAATCATTTTTTTTTTTTCATTTATTTTATAGTTACGTAAATTATATTGATTCAATATTAGATTAAAATCTTGTACTTTTAAATGTTATAATGGCGCATATTCCAGTTTATACAGCATTGTGCGAAACTTATAAAGTTGCAATATTTCTTTTATAAAAATTCTATACAAATTGAGTCTTGATTTTAGTCAACTTACGTAAGTTATAAATCATGAAAATTCACGTTTATTTTCAAGAGACGTTAAGTTAAAAAATCTTCGGTCATAGAAATAAATCATTTATTATAAAATGGTTACGTTAAAAAATCAAGGCTCATTTGACAGTACATATATATTCAGCTTGATAATCATGCCTTTTGCAGAGAACAAGATCATGAAAATTGTAAATACATAAAAATAGCGATGTGTATATATATAAAAGAAAGAAGAAACACTTTAGTATAAGATCATAAATTTTTACAAATTCATCAGTTTATAATCTTTTGCAATAACAATATAACAGTATATATATTATATAGGTTTTCCATTGCAATGATTGCAGCGACGATATACATTAGTTTTGCTTATATAGACGATTTGACTCGTTTTATTTTTCGATAAAATGAGGAACTTGGCGCGTGACACTTTGCAACCAAAGCGCAAGTCAAAGGTGTCTTTATATGCCTGCATCGACGTTGAGCGCGCTTTGGAATTGAAGCTTTTTTGGTAAATATACCCTTACTCTATCTCAAACGTCGACTTTAGTGAAATGAATTTCTTTTCGTTCCCTGAACCCAAAACTTGCTTATATATTTACCATTACTTTCATTTATAAAATCTTGTGCTTGTGAGTTTCGTTGTACAGTAGATGAAATTGCTCAGAAATCTATTAATTAACTTTTATTTTTATAATGTTATTTTAATTATTTTTAAATAACATTACTAATATAAATTAATTACATTCATTGCTTAAACGATAACTGGATTCGTTTTTTTAATATTACAAAAACTAGTAAGGAAACACTTAAAATAATACCCATCTTTCAAAATTAATATCATAATTTGTATACACCTAATCAAATTATAGCATAACATGCAAAAATATACTTTTACAGGTTTGTTTATACACCTTATTAAACAAGTTTAAAGTTGCGACATTCATGCGATTGTATAGTTTTTTAAAGTATCAATTTCGAAATAATAGCTTCAAACTTAACAAATCAAACATCCCTAAACCAACAAGGAGTATGGAAAACTTAAATTTGCATAATAACGCTTATTTAAACAAAAAAGTCAATTTTCCATGCGATAATATTAGTCAATAAGAACGTACGCCATTTATCTTTTGACTTGATGTGATTGCTGAAAATTGTTAGCAGTATGTTGACTAGTTCTTTGTATCAAATTTGTTATTAGATAGATTATATAAAAATAATTAAACTACTAATACGTTATTTCAAATTGCACATGATTATAGTTGTAGATAATCAGACCTTTTTATACATGTTTGCATTAAGCTGGTATTTTTATAGTTTACATTCAATGTTTGATAGAAAAATACAAATTTAAAGATTATGCAAAAAAATACAATAAAAATGATATTAAGCATATTAAGATTAAAATTTGTTGCATTATTAGCATTTATAATTGTTGTTTCATAAACATATGAATTGAATAAACAACTACTGTTACATATCAGCAAGAGTGCATCGCTTTTAATATTTTTTTTATTTACTTATGGAATTCGCGTAAAATATCCTTGAAATAAAAGCACTACTTAAATAAATCAAATACTATCTATTATGCAACAAATAGAGCTAATCCGAATCCAAGTTTACTAACAATTTAATAAACAATGATCAATCGTATTAAAATTAACAGAGAATTCATCAAAGTAGTACTTTATAGTGAAAATACTTTATAGTTAAACAATTTCGAAAAAACTTATGCAATCAGTATTTTTGAAAAATTCGATAGCATTATATAAATAAACATTTATGGATTTAATTTCATTATACGATACTTTCTTGATAAATGTCTTGCTGTACTGTTCTGTTAAAAGAAAATAACTCGAAAGCACTTTATGAGCGACGATTTGAAGTAACACTATGAATATAGAAGGTTCAGGGAAAATTCACGATGTGCATGCACGATAAAATAGATTAGACTTTGCGTGCGTTTAGTATTTATGAACCAATGCAATATTAATAACCGTCAGCCATGCATCGATTTATCTGTTTATCTAAATTCGTTTCGCTTATGCTTATTGTAAAAATAATTGCGTTCGCTATGCGTTACAGATTCGCTATCTGTTATTTAGCGACTCGTTAGAAATGTAATAATCGCGGCTTATATTATATATTGTATAGTGTGTACGAAAATGAAATATTTAAAAAAGAATTTATAAAAAGACGAAGGCAATAAATAAAGATCGTGGATCTTTCTAAAGATCAAGATTTACAATTTCGTAAATTTTAGTACACAGCATTGTAGATGATTCGGCGAGATTTTTGCAAAATTTACAGTTACGAAAACATTTTCGATTTTATCGATGTCTTATAGTTGGTTACAATCCAATTGAGATATCTCGGATACCTCCAGGCTGTGTTTCACATCTTTCCTAATTCCTAAGGCCAAAGTACGCCGACACATCTACACAATTTACTTCATATTTTTCAATGACTATATACTCCCACACAGTCTTTTAAGGCTTTTATGATAAAAATTCCCTTGGACGCTAAAATATATTCTTCGACAATCTTATTGCGTAACTCTTATAGAGAATTTGTAGAATACTTATATCGGTTTGTCGCGGAACCAATATAAAACATCGAATTAAAACTTCAAGAAATCGAAAACAATTGATGCAATATATCGTCTCTAATACTAAGAAGTTTGTAAAAATTTTAATGCAAAAATATCATTCAAAGAAAGCGCTAATTCCCTCGTACCTCAAGATCGCTTTTGTGCCCATTTCATGTCGTCGGCTCTGGGTCTACAGCCCGTTACCAATTCGATAATGCATTCCAGGATGTACCAAAAATGTAGTTTTTCAAGGGGCCAATTTAACCAACCGGTCGTGATGCAAAAATAAGTCTCGTGAGGTGCGACATGATGGACTCGATGATGTCGTCTGGGTAGGATTATTCGATGATCCTGCAGCCAGACAACGTATGAAGGTAGCCCGAAGTATGTATGAGACCACTTGTGAATCTGCAAAAGATGATTGTATTTGTGAAATATAATTTAGGTACGTTCTCGTTTATTTTATGTTTACATCCTTGATTATGCTCTCTATATTATCGCACTCATCTAAATATTTTCTTATGAAAATTGATTGTTCAATGATTTGTGCAGATACTTTTGAAAAAAAAATGATATAAATGTTTTTCATTTTTTCAATTAATGTTATAGTTATTTTACATAGTTTGATATAGTTATTTTATATCAGTAAATTTGGTACGATTGTCTTATATTTCAAGAGGTTCATTAGCACCTATCCATGGTAAATACATAATAAGATAATTAGATTACCAAGAGTAATTACATAATTTCATTTTACTTAAATATTTGGAAGGTCATTAGCAAATAAATGTAATACATAAAAAATGATTCTCTAAACTTACTTGATTCGTGAATGCTACAAAAAGTGTAAGTTGATACCAAAAGCAAATCCAGAAAATTTTTTTCTGTATTTCTGGCTCTGACAAGAAAAGAAAGTCCCATGTTAATTTACATAGAACTGGTATGGTAACTGCAAATGTATCACCGTTTGTTTCTATGAAATCGTGTCTTGTAATACTTGTTGGGTCTATATGATGCTCTCGAAAAGGCCTTAGGAAATTCTAATACATAATAAAAGTATTATATAAAGTTAGGTAAGGTTTTTTGAGTTCATCCATAAGACTTTAACAAATTAAATCAATTACCTTTCCTATTATCGGTAACTCAATGGATCCCCATGTATCTGCTGCCCAATGAGCAAATCCAGAAATGAAATCAGCTGTAATAATTCCACATAACGCTGCAAAAACTATGGAACTCAAAATCTCTAGTTTTATCCGTATGAGTATAAATAATATATTGAAGGACATAAGAGTTATGCAAACACATACGCATATCACTTCTTGTGTTCTTTTACCTGCAAAAGAAATGAGGATAGTGACTAAAATTCCAAATTAAAGATAACACTTAAAAAGTGACTATTACCTCTACTGTATAGACCTGCTAATTCTTGAGCTCCTTTGTGATTTGGACCCCACCTAGGTTTAGTTCTGTCCTCTGGTGAGGTAGGTACAACTGAATTAGCATTCGGGTCATCCTCTAACATAGAATTTTCATAAATTTGACGTTCAGTTTTTACAGGAGCCAAAAAATTGGTGGCCATGGTACAAGCTGCCGAAGCAGCTTGACCCAAATGTGGCATAGCTGATGCTTCCATGACCACTATATTTACAGTCTTTTAATGGTAATAAAAATTTATAGCCTTTTGTTGGTTGCTTAAACTTTCTTTTAAGATGGGAATTACAAAATCAATAAAATCTTTTTGAATAGAATGGTTCCTAAATTGTAAAAATTGTCAACCATTTACATATTTTTCCATTTCAGCAAAAATAACGCGCTTCTAGCGCGTCTCTGCAGGTACTAGTCTTGGATTTTAATTCTGAAAACTGCTCCTTCCCTATTTGCATTCACTGCAAGTGTGATGGCTTTTGGACTTGATGGTCCAATTGACAATATTAGAACAAAGGAGTACAACTTCTGCATGGAATCAGACGTCTTCATCCTGTTATAAGAAGGATCAGCCCAATGAGTTTTGTTGATACATTCGTGTTTTGGTTTTGTTAAACTAATTCAAATAATTATGTTCATGAGATTCTTTAGCGATTCAACTCTTCAATCGACACTTCATACCAAGATCTATCTCTTGTCTCATCTGAAATGAAAAATTAAACATTGATTATTGACAGTACAATTATGTTTGCAGCCTGGTAATATATGCTGTGTGAGTGCAACTTTGTGTACTTTAAAAAATATACAATTTGAAATAATATATTCATTGTCAGTCATGACAATTGCAGTTGTCCACACTTCATTTGTCTTATACATTATACAATGAATGCAAGTTATATCTGGATTATGGTCCAGTTTTGTAACCAGAGAATAACTACAATTGTTCATAAAGTTCTTAGAGCCAGGCTTGTTGAGAAGACAATCCCTATCATTATCAATTATTTAATAATTATGCCATTAAAAATTATTTTATCAACTTCCTGCTTAAAGCTAACTACATCATAAAAGAGAAAAAAAAATTTTACAATATGTCATTGTATAAATTTTTGAGTAAACTATATTTTTTCTTTTAAAACTGAATTATTTATAAAATAACAAACATATGCATGAAAGTATTTACAGTTAGGTGATAAATCATGAATGAAAAGCAAATATTTGAATGATAAGACGAGGGTAAAAAATTAATTTGCATTCCTATAAATTTCTATAAATATCTTCTTCAAATAGTTGGTCATGAGAATTTCGCAATTTTACGTTAGCGCGTGAAATTCTTCGATCTCATCAATGAAGACGGCT
This sequence comes from Megastigmus dorsalis, assembly GCA_900490025.1. Classification (NCBI taxonomy): domain Eukaryota; kingdom Metazoa; phylum Arthropoda; class Insecta; order Hymenoptera; family Megastigmidae; genus Megastigmus; species Megastigmus dorsalis. Next base: position 10,110 of record UELU01139310.1, on the reverse strand, counting down.
GAAATTTATCAGGCAATAATTTACTCCACACCGACATCTCAACACTTAAAATAATGATCGAACCGCGTAGGTTTCTTCGCGACCTCGCGCTCTTATTCCAACGGTTCGTTTCTCAAAACTTATGTTATCAATTCAAATTATATCCCACATCCTACTTAAATTCCATCGAACACTCATACACACTTAACCACACGCACAGTCGGCGCGCACAATTCTTCATTGAACCGAAGAGCGAAGAAAAAAGCAGTTCTGTCTGCTCCGATTCGCTGTGAAGTGACGACGACGGGCGAGAGATTCATCGGCCGGCTTTTTTTTTTCAAACCCATCCGTTTCGGCTGCTATGAGCTTACTGCTGCTGCTGTTGCTGTGAGAAAGACAGAGATAGGTGACACCTGCTCCTCTAACTCGGATCCACTCATAACCGTGCATCACACATCAGATAAGCAATGAAAATATTAAACTCGAACTCTTCCGCAACGATAAGAGAAGTTTCACTGTCGCCGTCGTCGTCGCTTCTTTTTTTCTCGGTCTCTTTCTTCTGTACTATGTCGACGACGCTACGATGATGATACACGCACACGTACAGAGCGCACGCACACGCGATATCAATTGTCACGTAATTTGCGCGAATAGCAGACGATTCAGAGAAAGACAAGGCAACACATGACCGTGTGTAAAAAGAGATATAGAGATATAGAGATATAGAGATTTATATATATATAGAGAGAGAGAGAGGAAGAAACCTTTTTCAAGACGCCTTCGCTAGCTGTGTGTCAGTTTATCAACTTATCGAGAAAATCACGGAATAAACTGAAATATACGGGAGGGAGCAACAGGAGAGCGAGAGAAGGCGCGAGAGGGTGCAAGGTAGGTGTAAAGGCTAGAGAAAGAGCGGGACAGACAGAAACGAGAACTGAGACAGAGCGAGGGGATTGGATTGGAAGCAGCGCACCAAGCTCACACATGTGCACGCACGGCTGAGAGAAGAAGGTGACGATGAGGTAGCTGCGGCGGCGGCGGCGGCGGCGGCAGCAGCAGCAGCAGCACGAGTGACAGAAGCCGAGATAAAAATAAATATGACAGAGAAAAGAATTGAAAATCAGCGTTAGAGGCTTGCATTCCCGCGACGTCGGCTATTACACATCGTCGAGCCCGCTTGAGCTTTTATGTCAAATCGATGATGTGTATACACAAACGTACGTATGTATATGCACATTATGTGTGCATAAAGCGGCTCTGGTTTTTTTTTTTGCGAAGACCTGGGTACAGGACGAACTTGGGTCGAGCGTCTAGTCGAGTATAGAGAAAGTAAGTCACAGCACGGTATAATGTAGGCACACACAGGCGAGACACGCTACTTATATACAATGCGAAACGAAAGAAATGAATCAAGTGCCGGCGGTGCGTGCGCGCCTATACACACGCCTGCCACGGAGGATAATGGATATTCACACTCCACACACACTCACAATCAGAGTATAGCTACAGTGTATCGGTCGCATATATATGTATATAGAGCATATATCTAAGAGATCTAAATCCGACGCGGAAATGTTGTATACTCTCGCACGTTTATTCCGGCGAAGAGACAGAGAGAGAGCGTCGGAGTCTCTCTCTCTCTCGAGCAGTCAGAGATGCAGGCTGCTGGCCTGGGCTGCGTAAAGGGCGACGTGCACAGCGCCCGTGCGATGCGGCACTAAACTACTGTACGCGGTATACGCGAGCGAGAATACACGCCGCTATAGGACCGCGCGCGAGACTCCCCGCGACACTCCGAAGCGGCGGACCTCCTATACGGTGCCATGATACGCGCAGAGGGGAAAGGAGACCGACGCACATATATACACACACACTACGAGCAGCGGACTTTGAGCGCGCGCATCGGGAGTAAGTGTACGGGCCTCGCCTTATACCATCGCGGCCTCGTCACGATGGTTACCTCCCCTCTCTCTCTCTCTCTCACGCCGCCCGCGCGTTCTCCCATTCTTACCGCGAGCGGCCAGCGTATTCCTCGTCCTTGTCTAGTGCCAGCTCTAGCACACGTGCTTCTATAGACTCTCCCCCCAGTTCTTGTTTTCACTCTTACACCCTTCCTCTTCTGCTTTTTTTTTTATCGTTAGCCGCCGGCGACCCTTCAGCTGTCGATGTTATGGCCTTTTTCTCAATGGGGTTGTCGACTGGCTCTACGCGGCTCGAACTTCTATTATTTATGATGCATTATTGATATATAGGGATTGAGTGCCTGCGTTCGTTTTTTATTTGAATTTACGTAATCTATATATGTAGGCAAAGTTCAATAATGCAAAGCATCCATTTTGGAGGATAACATTTGAAATCTATACGATTTAGTAAAAATGTTGGAAGGCTTATGCACGTCGATAACAGGAAAAAGGTCGTCAACACGGGCACTAATGTAAAAGCCATTTCAGTTACACATCCCACTTTTTTTTTAAGTGCCAAGAAATTCTACGAATCAGTATAAACGTGCATCAATCGATAAGTAACTTCTTCAAAGTTCTAGCTCATTCATATACAAGTTGCAAGTCCGCGATTCCAGAAGTAATGAAAGGAGTTTAACGAATGAGAGATAACATTTATTGATGTACCAGTATAATTTTAACGCAGCGATATATTTATACGTAAAGGAAAATATTTTATGCTGTCTTTACGACTTGCCATATAGCAAAAATTTCTCTAACCCTGATATATAAGATGATTTAAAAAATGAATTACCTATTATTTTATAAAAAAGTAGATTAAAATGTCGATAAGATTCCAATCTGCAAGTAAATTATGTTCTAGTGTTTTACGCATAAATATTTAATTCACAAAAGCAATTTTTTCGATAGATGCAACTCCATTGCTTAAATGGCATAGTGCTTTTGTTTGAAAAACCCTTTTTGTGCTTCTTGAGTCTATTACTATTATTACTGTATAAAAAGTTTACATCGATTTACATAATTTTTATTAGCAGGTGTAACGCTCAGTTTCGATTTTGTAAATGTAATGCTGCAGTACTTTGCCTCGTTAAGCTTCCTATTGATATGTATATATATATAAAATTTATTATCCGATGTCTAATTTTGCAACTTTATTTTAACTATTCTTTTCCGTTTTTATTCTTCGTAAAAGAAATTTTTAGTACACTATGCAATTATTGTGTGTCCTTTGCCTACTTTCCTTTCTTTAAATAGATTTATTTTCTTACTCAGTGTATATAATTTTATTTTTCATTACTATTGTAGTTTTGAATTCTAAAATACAATCGATCCGATTCAAAACAAGTCAAGCATTTTGTGTATAACAATAAAAATTATTTAATGTTCAACTTATTGTTATTTAAGTTAATAAATAATGATTGGGATTTTCTTCAGTTATTATCTGCGCCTTATTATCTTAACGAAAAGTGAATAATATAAAGCATAGACATTGTCCCAGTAGAACAAGTCAGACTTAGTAAGACCACTAGTGTGTACGTGCTATATGTTATTCAATCAACTTCAATAAACCTCTACTCTCACTCAAATTTCCCCAGGGATAAAAGAATCGGATTTACTAGAAATTCATATATATGTTATTACAGTGATTCAGCTACACCCTTTATAATACTTTTACTGGTCGATTTTAATAAAGGAAAATCGAATTTGATTGCGTACTGATTTTGCAGTCAAAACGCAACAAAATTGAGAAAACGTAAAGTAATGTAGATTTGGAATATGTTAAAGTTTCGGTAAAATGTTCATTTGTCGTCAGTCCTTCATTTCATGCGTCACTAGAACTGCAATAATCGTTCTATTTCCAATGCGAAAGCTACATTAAATTCATGAACACACGCGCAGGCCTTACCTCTGCTAGCTTTTATATAACCTTCTATTTTATTGTTTGTCACATCATTAAACATGAAAACACACACATTAATTTTTATATGTGGTTAAGGGCCATTACCAGTTATAGTTTGCTTATACAGCTATATACTTCTTAAATCGTGTGGGTGGGTGCGCAGTATTTTTTTCATTGAGCTTTTATCAATTCGTATACACTCGTATATTGTCCTTTTATAAAAAGCAACTGCTCTTTCACGAAGTTCTGATCTAAATATTTGACTACTCGACCGGACTAATTCGTGTACGGACATGTACTATATATTACTTTTTCATATTTTTTACTTGCGTGCTTTACTCTAGCGCCATGTTGACTTTGCTATAACTACTTTCCACATTCATCAAATCGATAATAATTTTTTAATTTTTATCAAAAAACTGATTGGTTCAAATTCATCTACTTATTTTATTGAATACACCTATTCGATGTAGTGTGGACTTTTATGAATACTTGTAGGCTTTAGAATTTTATGAATTTAATAATAAAAATTTAAAATAGGAACAATGATGGACAATGATAGTCTCTAGAAAACAATATTTTTATCTTATTGTGTTTTACACGAGTTATTCCAACTTACTTGTGCCTCGTTTAAAACCTGTTTAACGGCCTTGCTTCACTTACATTTTCCCTTTTTCTGCAAATGGGTCGTGCTCAAGATTTTTGTCTACAAATTACTTAATGACCAGTGCGAACCGTATGAACGTGAAAGTGATGTAATTTCACGTCGCGATGCTCTACATTCTTCTTTATTTGCGTTAGCCTCTTGTCGTTTCGTGAGGTGAACGCTCTAATTATCGCGCAGTAAAATATAACAACTGTATAACGCTAATACATATATTTATCGTAAATATTTTGATGCAGGGATAATAACTAATGTATTGAAATTTCATGCTACTCTGTAAGCTTTCATGAAATAGAGTTTGTGCTTGCGACGAGTTAACTAAAATATTTTGCAGATCATATCTTTCGCTGAATAGCGTTAAATTATTGATATCTAGCATTATTCAACGCTTTGAAAAATGATTTTTAATAATAAAGCAAGAAAGAATTTGTACGTGCGCTTATCATTACTTTTTACGTTTGTAAATTATTTACAAAAAGATGTTTATCTTTAATGGATTTAACTTTTTTTATCGCAAGTGATTAGCATGTGTATTGTATCTTAAAACTGAAATCATTTTTTTTTTTCGTATTTGTATGAATTAAAAATGAAAATTGGTTTTACTAAAGGTACTTTCTTTTTAATTTAAGTTTCATAGCAATCATCGTATAATAATATACATAATTTTGTACAAAATGATTTAATGGCTTCAAGAATCTTATCAAAATTTATAAATAATGAGTGGCGTAGTAGTATTGGTGCTATGACTTGAGTTCCAGATGATTCATAGAACATATAGTTTTAAACGTTTCTGACGGATAATCTTTATCTTCCTTTCATATTGACGGTATAGTTAATTCTTTCGACAGTTTATAGATAGTGACAAACATGATGTGAGTTATGCAAGTAATCTGAAGCATTTTTCACCACTTATGCTTAAAAAAGTTTATGTTAAATACGCTGATGATGTTACACGTGACTATATACCTATATTGCAGATTAAAATTACAAAATTTTCATATATTCAGAGCATGTGTGTACATAGATTATGATAAATTAATTTGAAATAAGATAAGAGTTTAAGGTGATCGGTGAAATATTCGAATAAGTTTATACATTTCTTTAAAAAATTTAACCGACTTTCTCATTTTTGTAAAATATTTACTAAAATTGATTAATATCCTCTATCCACATGTTATATTCTTATAACTTGAGATTTATGAATCATACGGTAAACATGTGATGAGAAAAGCATAGGTCACATATAATTATATTATTTAGTTGAAAAAGGTTCAATAGAAATAAATGACAATACATATGGATTTGAACTATAAATAGACAAAGTCAGAATTTGTCCTTCGTAAAAATATTGAATTAAATGATAACTAAATTATATTTGAATTTAATTTGTATTTATGTTTTACAGATAAATTAGATATAAAAATGTATCTAAAAATGAAGAATAACAACATTATAAAAATAACCAATAGTTACATGTCCTCTGTTGCAAAGTAAATAATTAAGTTGTGAAGAGGACAAATCATATGCCGCACCTCGTGTCTTTTTTTTAGGTACAATTTACTCTTATCTAGTTGATATAGGACACGAAAATGCTCTAAGGGCAGTTTATTAAGTCCTCGTAGGTCTTCGTTAAATAAAATACATAAATAAGTAAATAATATAATGATTGCGTTATTTTCTTGAAGTTTAGTTTGAAATATCAAAGAAAGATAGTACTTAAAGTATCTGCAATAGACAAAAATGTATTTTTGTAAACTGATTTTTAGTATGAAAATTTAATTCATACTTTATTTAAGACGTTCAAAACATTTTGAATCAGTTGATGTATATCAATTCGACTGACAAAGATATGATCACAGAAGTTCCTGATGTTACCGAAACTTTGAGAATTGTTTTTCTAACATTTCCTTAATCATAAAAGCTTCATAACTAAACATAATCTCGAGAAAGATAGGTATTACTAAATAAGGTTGATATGAAATGTTTTAAATTGAGAATCGATGGATGTAAAAACTTAGATTTATTTAAATAATCTTAGATATAATTAAAAAATGCGAATAATACGAAAATGATCGATGTAACTTTTTTTGCATAATTTCTAAGTGACTATAAATTTATAACGAATAAAATTTTTTGCATCTAACAAATCTGAGGATCATAATATTCTCAAAAGTAAATGATAATAAGGTAATGATTTCCAATACGCATTCTTATGTTATTCTGAGAATCATATCTAATTGAAGTACAAGAGCTGCACACTTGACCATGTCCTTGAATATATTGTACAAAACACTGTGTCATTGTCTTTCTATAAAGAATTCTTATACTGTTAATGATTTTGTGAGCTTTGGTTATTTACTGTATTTGATTATAGAAAATATGTTTTATCAGTGATTCGGGTGTTTCCATTTAGAATCAGAACTACCTTGTATGACACATACTAACTTAATGTCAGATTAGATAATATAACAAATTTTATAGTTATTGCTCTGATTAATGTTACTACTTCTTTTTGTAACATTCTGTACTCATAATTACAAGCAATACTATTTCGAATCGACATCAATATAGTGACTGTTGAATAATATTTCGCTATAATTTTGATAAAATAATATACATATAGAATGACTTTTAAATAAAGTAGGAGTATCATAAAATCTAGTATTTCTCAACTGATTGTCTACACTTTGATATTATCAGAACAATGGAAATTAATTAATGATGTAGAGCTCGTGCTATCATCCAAGGTAATAAGAGGCTCTTCAGTAATAGGTTCTATTCGTTAAGATATTTTGCAAATACTTTACAAAAGCTGTTTTCCAAAATGATCAGATAATGTAGCTTTGATACAATATTACAATCCAGACTAGATTACAGTACACTGCCAATGACTAAATGGCAATTTACATAATTGCATAAGACGTTCGTAACCAGCAATTTACTGCATTTTTTTTTTATAAAAAGAGGTTCTTTTTTTATCCACGACGCCTTTTTACAGTTATAAACTGCATCATCTGTTGAATAAGAAGCTGTATGATGAAATCATAATAATCTTGAAATAGAACAAAAGATAATCAGACATACAATAAATTTAATTGCCTATTAAATTGACTCAACTGCACAAGTCTAAAAAAATATATAATCTTACATAAACGATAATGAGATCAAACGCGCTTCTTTTACCCGGTCCAAGAATCCATCTTAAAAATATCCGCTCTCAGCGCAATAATTACGCAAACAACGGCCCAACGCGTGCAGTCCATCACAGTAGTCATCGGAAAGCCAGGGCTGAGTCGCGGGAGTATATCTTATGGGAGCTCGTGGCGCACGAAAATCGGAAAATCGTTCCACGGTGGCAATGAGTCGTCGGCGTTCGGCCTTTGAAAAGACCTGCGACCTACCGAGGTTGTTTCATATCTTATATATACACACGAGGCTTAGGCATATATATCGGTTCTATAATACGACCGCGCGCCACTTGTGTGTGTGTGCGAGAGTCGGCGACGCGGGACGACTAATAACGCGCGACGCTAATACCGCCCGCCGCGTCCGGTGTACATCCGCTCTGTGTATTTATAAATAATGTCGATCGATCAAGACCGGCTAACGCGGACCTATACCCCACGGCGAAAACCCTTATATACATATATATATATATACATACGCCGACTTTTCCGCTACGCGTGTATATAGGTATATCGTATTGTATATGTACGTGGCACACGGGCGGCTTTTTCGTTACGATCGGTTCGTAAAATGTATATATGTAGGTTCTCGCGTGCGCTACGGATTGTCTCGTTACGTTCTTACTCGTCCATTGTGCCGATAGCGCAATCTAACCATTGATTTTTTTTTCTCTCTCTCTCGCAGCGGCTGCTGGGCTTTTCGTGCGCCTTTTCTTGTACTGTATGGACGTGCGTCTCGCGGGAGGGTATTGCTTATATACTTTTTAACGAAATTATATTGCTGGCTTTAATGATCATTCGAAACTTTTTCTTCTAGTTTTTCAAAGTATTAATTTTCCGTTGATTTCTTGCTAATGCAGAAGTACTACGTTTATAAATAAATTACTTATATGTTGCTTTGATGAGAAATTCATATGATTTATATAGGATAATCGCGTGGATACAATCTTTTAAATTCAAATTTAAATTCTCTTTGTTTTCAATGTAAGGCAATAATGTTTTAAATATTATTGAAAATAAGATAAGTCAACTCGTTTAAAAATTAATCTTTTTAATTACGCACCAGCAGCTCGATAGCGTTTCAAGTGCCTGCACATAAGCAGGCACTTGAATGCAAGTACGTAAATACATACAACTGCATCGGCGCTCTCAGGCGTTCATTAGCACTAAGCGAAATCGAGAGGATGATTAAAAGCTAGTTACCTTCTAAATACCAGCTCCTATTCTCATTCTGCTTTAAATCATAATTATATTCATTGATCCAAATACATTTCATTATTTATTATCTCTTTAACTGGTACTTTGTATATTATTATTATTATACTAAATAAACCAGTTAAAAAGCCATTTGCAGTGTATCGTGGCTTATTATTCGTCCTGGCTTAAATAAATTAAGCGTAATAAGCAGAGTTTGCTCATCGTCTAACTAACGAGCAAGAAATGTAAATATCGTTCAGTCGCGGCTTTTAGCACTGGACGTGTTCATACGAGGCGCACATCCCAAATGCGCCTCGCACGGAGCTCGTTAACGATGTATCCGCGCTCTTTTTTTTTCTCTTCCTCTCCTATCGTTCCGCGATGTCCTTAATGGCTCAGCGGCTATACACATCGACTCGTGTTTCCCCATTACACCCCTATACATACATATACTACGGATCTACAAAGTTTATATAAATTTATATAAATGATTTTGGCTCGACTCTGAACTGCGCGGAGAGAGAGACAAAAGAAAATTCTAACATCTCATACATTATACATTGGGTGCGAGTGGATAAGAAAGCCGCGAGGGGATGTTATAGGAACGAAAATTGGTATATCCACACGTGTGCAAGTGCATCACGGACAGCAAGTGGGGAATTTTGTCAGAGCCCCTGCTTGATGCACACACACACACACACACACACACAGAGAGCGCGATTTCGTCAGCGCGGTAATATAGCCAGAGCCTCGAGCAATTCCGCGTCGAATATTAAATTAGCAGGTCACAAACGGGAAGGAATCGATCTCTGTAGAGCTCTTTTACTTGTGTATGTGTGTGTGTGTGTGTGTGCGTGTGTACGACGGCGCGCCTCTGTAACCTATACACCCACGCGAGCGTTACAAAATTTGTACAGGCGCAGGTAGCACACACACACACACACACACACAGAGCGCGGTTTCGTCAGCGCGGTAATATAGCCAGAGCCTCGAGCAATTCCGCGTCGAATATTAAATTAGCAGGTCACAAACGGGAAGGAATCGATCTCTGTAGAGCTCTTTTACTTGTGTGTGTGTGTGTGTGTGCGTGTGTACGACGGCGCGCCTCTGTAACCTATACACCCACGCGAGCGTTACAAAATTTGTACAGGCGCAGGTAGCGCACACACACACACACACACACAGAGACACATACCGAATGAGTGGCCACGCGTATATATACAT
>UELU01139309.1:105888-157447 GCA_900490025.1 Megastigmus dorsalis | reverse complement strand
GTTAAGGGGATGCTGGAGTCGCCTGTTTTACCGACATTAGGTTTTTCAAACTTTTCTCTTGAACAAATTAACCAATTCACTTGAAACTTTTAGATATGATAGAATGATCATAAATAGAACGCGCTCAGCCCAGAAATTTCCGAAAACTAAAATAATATAGAAGCTAGAGAAGAAAATACCAAATTTTTACTGATTTCAATTCAATCCAAGAGATGGCATGATTCTGAATTTGCGATTATATTTCAAATTAAAAATATTATATTTACGCAATTTATTGGTAATTTCAGGGCTGAGCGCGCTTCAATTATGATCATTCTATCATCTCCTAAAATTTCAAGTCAATTGGTTAATTTGTTAAAGAGAAAAGTTTGAAAAACCTTGTGGGTATTTCGATGTAGTAAGGGCGGGAAATTAAAATTTTTAGTGACTCCAACGTCCCCTTAACCTCATAGATAGAATTTATATTAAATAAGTATAAGTATAAGGGTGACACCTGAACAAACCTGAGAAACAGAATTATTATTGAAGTTTAATTAATTATAAAATCTTTATTATAAATTAGCTAAAATTTAAAATCAAAGTTAAGTATTTTCAACCAGATATATATAAAAAAATAAAAACATATTTTTAAAATAATTAATACACCGTGATAAACAAATAACTACATAATTTTCATTCCGATTCAGTTAAGTGATACGCGATTTCAAAACCAAAACTCCGTCCCGAGTTAAGGGGATGTGGGAGCCAAATTAGCTTTCAAATCGAATAGTATTTTTCGGTATACCTGGAATTTACATATTTTCCATTGTTCCTAGTGGTCTCAAATGTTCACAATAAAATTCTCTAGTGCTATTATTTTAGCCAGGAGCACCTGTCCTTTTTTTATTTTAACCTAAACTCTCACTAACTTGGAATATTCCCACCTGTTAGCAGCGCCGATTTAGTGAGCTGACCTATTCGTTTATATTAGAATAAACAAATTGTAGATACTCCCGGCTAAAATAATGGGTCAATAGTACTAGAGAATGTTTTTAAAATGGTGTTTATACAATATTCACAGAATAATATGAGAATCTGTAATTTTGGATAAATTTTTGAAGGTATTATTGACATATTGATGTGAAAATTTACATAATGGTAGATATATCACAAACGAAGAACATGTACCTAAATTTGTGTTTTTTTTTAAACATAAATCGAATCTTTTTTTAATTGGTACTACTTATTTATTCTCGGTCGGTAAAAAGCAAGGCGGATAATTTGAACTTTCAATTGAGTTATACATCTTTCCAAACATATGAATAGCGATCTTTAGTTCGTTATTAATGAGAAAATATTTTGTTCCTCCACGATAATAAAAAAATTAATTATCAGTTATAAATGTTTATGCAACGTGTGTATTGGTAATAAATATATGTACAGTAACATTTTTGTAAAATTAATTTAATATTAAAATACAAGAATTTATGTACAAGTTTAATCTTAGCTTAAAAATTATCCATTATTTTTTACAAATTTTATACCTTAAACGCTACAGATATGTATTGGTTTTATAACGCATATGAATATCGCACATTGTTGTGGATACTAACTTTTCGGATGAACCAAATACAATCATTCTCAATAAATTTAATTAATTAAATAAAAAGAAATTTTTGTTTTGTTTCATTATAAAGCAAATGCATGTAATTATTACTAAAAAAATAATATATTACGAGATTTATACAGAGTAAGTATTTTTTTAATGAGATAATCGCTGTGTTCGAGGTTTAATTTATACACATGGAATGCATGAGTAAATTGGTTTCGCCTATGAAAAGATTAATACTTATATAATAGAAGACTAAAAGGCAAATAAGAAATTTTTAGGAGAAGTCATTTAAAAAATTTACATTATACATTCAAGTAAAAGTATAAAATATTCTAAGCATCATTAAAGCCAAAATCTATATAAAAACTTTCGAATATTCCTATCACAAATTCAACTTAATCAAAAAATTTGGAATCTAAATATACACATCCTCTGATACTCAAGCAAAGCATTCGAAATTCATACAATACAATTACCTACTAAATCTTATAAACAACAAGCACAGTTCGCACACGTGAACGATCACACCTCCACTCACGATTCACGGTTTTACATTGTGATAAAAAAAAAAAGAAGTTACATCCTATTAAAGGCAAAATCAACAGCCATTCTCTTGTTCCCACGTCCTATCCTCTCGACGCGCAGCTTCCTAAATCTCGGCGGCAGCTGACGATTGACTTTGATACTGACTCTCAATTCGCGATCGCCCGTGTCTCATAACTTTATGTCCTTGATGACCGTCTCTTGCGTCTCGAGGGCCTTTTTCCTACTGGCGATCGCGTGCAAGAGTTTGCGCCTCGGGCCCAAGGGCAATTTCAGCGCTGCTATGTCGGATTCGGTTAGCAGCATCAGGGCCTCGAGATCGATCTGTTCGGCTTCCAAGGTCGAGTGGATCGAGGATAGATTATTGGCTACCAGGAATCGCTGTAGCGGTGTCCATTCCTCGTCTGTCTCTTCCTCTTCTGGAAATGAATATTATGTTTTTTTCAATAATCAATAATATCGTTGCTCAAATCATTATTATTTTGTTTATTAAAAAGCTGCGTTATATTTAAACAGAAAAAGTAGCTGATAAAGTAACAGGAACAGCTTATGGAATAGAATGAAAGAGCATCGAAGCTAATAACGCGAAAGAGAATAGTCGAGGAAATGGTGGACAAAAAAGAGTGAGAACGCGAAACAAAGAATTGACATCGGAAACACGTCGCACTATAGCGATCTCGATCGTCGCATATATTCTGGTGGTGGGGGTATAGCCGATTCATCACAGTCCAAGCGATAAGAACAATAAAAAGCCGCGCGTGCACACGGAATCTCCCTCGTTCGTTTTGTCCTTTGGAAACAAAAAAGGAAGAGAGGACATTCTCGGGAATGCGTGCGCGTGTGTGCGCGTGCGTGTGCGTGTGTGTATAAGTACCGGAAAGCAAGTCATCGTCCCACATGCTCTGCCTGCGGGCCAAACTTCCGGCGCTACCAATGCTGATCTCCTCGTTGTGACCGGCGCCGTTGCCATTGTTGCTGATTCCGTTTCTGTGCTGATGATGATCGCCGTTGGTCGTGCCTGTGGAGGACGAGCCGTTCGACGAGCCGTTCGCGCTCGGATAGCAATGATCGCCGTTCGGCTGCCGGTGGATCTCGACCTGCGTTACCGGCAGGTTATCCAGTGTCGCTGCTATCTGGAAGATGGATATCAGCCGGTGGTACGGATGGATTAGAATGCGCTTGGATGATATTGGGGGGCTTTGTTCGGTCGATTGGGAAGTGCGATTGATTCGTGATAATTATATTGAAAGGTGGTAGTAATAACATTTTGGAAAGTATGCAAAAGACTGTCGCGCGCATTGTCTTAGCTAGACGATAACTGAAAAAAGTCAGTGATTAAATTAGCAATGATTTATGCTTTATAATTACTAAGTATAAGTAATATATAAGACAATTCAAAATTTTAAATCGATCAATGATAAAAGTTTTGTCCTGTCTGTGCGAGACATCGTTCACATTAAACGCGAGTCACAGACTTTTTCCAGTGATTGTATCTGCAAAAAGTTGCAATAACTTCAGAGAAATTATCAAACAATGGGAAACGGGGAAAAAAATTATTATATATTCATATGCCAACTGATGATGCTAATACTTATAGCTCGACAATTTGAAATAATAATTATTAAAATATTAACTAAAAGTTTCATCTAATCTGTATTATATCGCAATCGTAAATCGAAGTGAATTGATGTACGCGAAGTTTCATATTGGTCTGGTGAAATGAAACCGTGAATCGATCCGCTTTGCGAGCGGCGAATGAAAATCTCTCACAAACGTAGCAAATTATCGATACTCGCCCCTCTTTATACTCTACATATCGTGGCTGTTAGGTAGTCACACACCAAAAGCGACTAGTACTTTCATTTCGTTACATACAAACTCAAGAGGTATATATGTACATGTATATACTGGTTCTTTTTTTATCATCTTCAAAGGCTCCTTTTGCGACGACTCATCGCGCGCGACTCGCGGCCCAAAACGTATATAACGAACACGAAAGGAAACCGAGTGGAAAATCGAAAAAAAAAACAGACGCGACGATAAAAAGGTATAAGAAGTCGGGAAAGAAATGGAGCAAGAAAGATGAGACCGGTCGACGGCGGCTTCTTTTAGTATACGGGTTGCGACGATCCTTTCAAGTGGCTTACTTCCGTCCCTCGAGAATTTTTAACAAAATAAGAACATTAGAATCGTCATTGTTTCGCGATATTTTATTAACGTTTCCTGGGAAAAAGTATTGAACCGATAACAATAAGAGGGTAAGACTATTATTGAATCAATTTGATTTTATCGTCGTATGGTTCACTTAAGTTTAATTTTCAAAATCTAACTGTTACAATAATTATATTTCAATAATTCAATGTAATAAAATATTATCGACAGTTCGTTAAAATATAATCACGAAGACAAAATGCTCTTTTTATTAACAGGAATGAATAGCTAGACGTCGACATCTGTAGATTGAAAGTATAAGATATACGTTTACCATTTCCGTATCTAATTTCGTTTTAAAAGAGCTTGGGCTATTACGGAAAGCAATCAAAATTATCTATGCTTTCATACATCATTGGCTTGTATTTCTTTGACGCAGCGTCACAGCTCAAATCCATCGCATTAGAAACTCTCCCAAGAAAAACCTTATACGAAAACAAGTGCCGTTGGGTGTGTACTCACGGATCTCCTAAAGGCCACTGAGCCAAAGCCCGGCCGATTGAAAATACTCCCGGGCTCCTGTAGCTGCAAGACCGCGTTCCTGCGCTGCCTCTGATCGATCACGCTCGATCTCTCCTCGTTCTCCTCGTCCTCGTCGTCCTCGTCCTCGTCCTCCTCCTCCTCCAAGCAGCGATCGCCCAACAGGTCCGGTGTACTTCTCGCCCGGTTCAACGTACCCCACACGTCCGAGATCTTGCCGCGTCTCAGTATCACCGGCTGCTGTTGCTGCTGCTGCTGTTGACTCTGGAAGCTGGTCTTGTTGGTGCCGATGATCGTGTTGGTGTCGTACGTGCCTACGTACATCACCTCCGAGTCCCTCCGCAGACCCGTCAGACTCCTTACCGACTTTTTACCGTCCATCTCGATCTGGAATGTGATTTCCTTCTAAGCTGCCGCTTGTGCTGATTTTTCATTATGGGTTAAAGTGGGGAAGAGGATTGATCGTATACGATCGTCTTTCAGGTTAAATTACTCATTGCGGCTACGGCTTTTTATCCAAGACAAACTTTGCGATAGTTATAATGATTCTTGGTAGATAAAAGAATTCACGTGCTAGTTATTCCAAACTAAACTGCGTTTAACACAAAATCAATGGGTTATTAGAATTCTATTCTTACATAATTTAGATTCAAAGTATAATTATCAAAAATTATCGACCGCGTGCAATTAAAATGCATTATCGCGTAATCGAGATTTATATAATAAGTAAGGTAAATGAACAGGAACACTTTGGTGCAAAATCAAGTCTTAAACTTGGCAACCACTTCAAGACACACAAGACTGAACAAAAAAGAAAACCTCCCAGCTCCGAGCCAGCATAAATCCTGGAACATATAATTCGCCATAGCTTATATACACTCCTAACCCGTTCCCTGATGGTTCTGCAAAAGTCGGCAAAAATTCTAGAACCGCCTTCAAAGGAAGATAAATGCCTCGCGCGGCAATAACTTTCATCCACCGTCGGTGTAAACCCGTGTACACACACACACACTGACAGGGAGTCATGCCATTACCGATGCATATACATAGGCTGTAAGATGAAAAGAATGCCATGTACTCACCTCGACGACCTTGAAGTCATCGACTGCCCTCCTGGCGAGGGCCTTCTTACCAACCGCACTGCCGTGGCGCTTCGTTGCCGTGCCGACGATGTCGCTGTATGTCGGCGAGGGCTTCAGTCTGCCCTTGAACGTGGATATCGTTGGCCTGTGCGGCAGGATCAAGTTGCTATCGCAGTCGAGACGCGCACGGTCCTTCAGCATCTTCTTCTGTTCCTTCTCCGCCCGTGATTCCGCCACCTTTTGACGCTTCACGTACTCCTTTAGCCTGCGCATCGGTTATTCGATTATTGGGCCTTTGTATTGTATTTTTAAGATTTCAGGCTTTTCAAGATTGAATCACTCGAATCAGAAGCTTATTTCCATTTGATTTTATGTATAGCGAGACTTTGAAATGTAAGCTCAAGTAATTATATCTGTGTAAGTTCGTTTGATTAACGATTAACTTTTCGAACTTGCAGCTTACAATAATTATTAACATTTATTTAATATTTATTTTGTTACAGGATATGGTTTAGTCGACTAGACTGGGTATATACGATTTTAATAAAAAGGGCGCAGTTCATCGTGATAGGGAATTTTCCCTCCCCGTTTATTCGCACTCCATCAAAAAAGGGCTGCCGCGGGGAAAATAAAATTGAATAGCCGCGGGTAGATTAGTATAGGCTGCGGCATTGTTGAAGTCCAAACAAAGAGCCACCGATCGAAGGAAAAATCTTTAAGCGCCGCGACATGAGAATCCTTGCGCACCTCGCGGGTAAAGCGCCACGTTTTATCCTCATCGTATTATATCCCGCGGAGTGGCTCGGTGTGGTCGCGGTGGTTATTATTCCTTTTTCTTCTTCTTCTTCTTCTTCTTCTTTTCGTTTTCATCGTCATTGAGCTCTTGTGAGAAAGAAAGGAGGAAGAGACGCGGAAACAGAGGATATTTAATAATGACGAATGAAACGCGAAGATAGAGTTGAACTTTTTTTTTGTACACAAATCTGCGTGTCATGTCATATTCTTAGTAATATTTTATATTCTTTTAATATTTTCTTAAAACAATCTTTTTTCTTTTTAAAAATGATAAATAGCTTCTACAGTCATCTTTAGTTAATGAATTGCTCTTACTTTCGAGTACGGACAAATATTTAATAACATAAAAAAAGTAGACTATCCTTTCTAAGTATGATTAAACTCCATTCTAATCTTAAGTTTTTACATTTAGTTGATAAAACTTTTTGATGAAAAAAGTTAAAAATAATTTCTAAAAAAACATTAATCGTTTCACGAAAAAAAGAAAGCATAGCCTCACCCAGGCCACGATTCCCAGTTACGCGATTCCTCGTTAAGCCCTGCCAACCGAAAATATACCACCCAACAATAATACCGTATACGAA
This sequence comes from Megastigmus dorsalis, assembly GCA_900490025.1. Lineage (NCBI taxonomy): Eukaryota > Metazoa > Arthropoda > Insecta > Hymenoptera > Megastigmidae > Megastigmus > Megastigmus dorsalis. The sequence goes on along the minus strand of UELU01139309.1, from coordinate 150,161 downwards.
GAATGTCCCTAATTATCAAAACCCACCGAGCCACAAACAAACATATAGCCGAAACTCGGAGCATACGGACATCGCACACCTGCATAATAAAGGCATGCATTATTCTAGTTCCACACGCTCGACTCGCACTACACACACACACACAAGACGCGCGCGCGCGCGCTTGAAGTAGCAAAGAAACGAGTGACTTTCATTTCGGATAACGAGCAGTGCAGCAGCAACAGCCTCGCGGTACAGCAGCAGCAGCAGCACCAGTTGGCTCGCATTCCAATGCTACACGTATACACATAGAGTCGAGAAAGGAGAATATAAGGCGGAGAACTCGCGGTTGAGGCTGCTGCTGCGGCTGCGGCCGCGGCGGCGGCGGCAATAATGATCGGGAGGGAGAATAAGCAGAGAGGAGCAGTTGCAGGAGCGACTCACCTCTTCTCGGCGTCCTTCTCCGCCTTCTCCTTCATCATGCGGCTCTTCTTGCGGCTGTTGAGCTCCTGATCGGCCTGCGCGACGTCGAGGAACTGGAGGATGCGCTCGCGGCCGTTTATAGCGGCGAGCTCGCGCGCCGAGTGCCGATCGATGTCCAGGGACCAGATGTTGCAGCCGAACTTGACGAGGAAGCGGACGCAGAGCTCGTGACCGCGGGCCGACGCCAAGTGCAGGGCTGTGTTGCCGAAGTAGTCCGCCTTGTCCGGGTCGCCCCTATACGCGTTTCAAATGCAATGTTTTTTTACTCGCGTTAATGGGGAATGTATATGTATAAAAGGGTGTGATGCTCGGGAAGATTGGACGAACTTATGATTTATACCCATTTCGTTTATATCAAGGTAAAACGTGATGAGTCGATGTTATGAAATATTTAAGTCCTGTTATGGCGCCGTTCCGTGCAAAGTACGATTTCCGTATCACGTTATTATCAGACCGTAAGATACGTGGATTTCAACGGTGGATTACGATAATTCAAACAACTTGTAATGGAAACAAAATGCCTATCTGCAAAAATTTCGAAAAATATTCTATATAAAATATAATATGGTATTGAAATTCTCGTCGTACAAAGAAAAATGAATAATAAAAGAACTGAACCAACTGCAGATTTGAAAAAATCAGCAACCACTCGGAGAAAGAAGTGGATATGAAACTGGTTTTGGATGAATCGTTCTCGAGATACCTATAAAAATACATAGCTCGGATAAAAAAAAAACTTTAAATTCTCAGAACTGTCCATAACACTGTTAGGTACGGATAATAGTTTTTTCAAAATAAAAGGACAAATAAATAATTTGAAGTAAAACTCGTATTGGGTAGCTATTGATACAAGTTGACAGTATTGATTGTATTTATACATAACCGTATTTATAAAAGAAAAAGTCCTGTTATGTTCCCTTGAAAAATACCTACAGACCTTTCATCGGAAAGAATAAGGATTAAGGACTATAATCAATTTTAAGTGAAAAAGTTCCGGATCTCTTATCTTTTATTACTACATGAAAACCCGTTATTTCCTTGCAATTAAAAAAAAATAGGTTACGTATAAAATCAATATTATTGTAGGCGTGTAATATTTTATTACATCCTTTATATTATTAATATATACAGTTTCCTTCATTTTAAGAAGTTAAAAAAAACGGAATCATCAGATATTTATTTAAAACAACATTTCAGTTATTATTTTGTATGTAATTATATAGTTGAAATAAGTTCACGGTTTTATGTATCATTATATATTATTCTAGAAAAAAACTCTTCTCTTTCATTCGTATTCCATCCATTGCATCACTGGAGCTTTTGAAGCATCACATAAGCGAACATATGTTAGTATAATGACCTGCTTGGCTTTACGGAAGATCTTTTGAGGGAGATATCGTTATACTCCCAATAGAGCTTACCGATTCATGGTCGAAAAATATAAAAATGAAAAAAATCGTTTTTGTTAAAAAACATCTTTTTCCAAGGATCATAAGTTTTGTAAAAATAAATTACAATTTTCACTATAGGCGATTCATTTGTCGCATTTAAAAAGTGTTCTACGCCGTGGTTTTGAGTCTCGCCACAAGTTAAAAAATATATTCCATCTAATTTAGAAATTTTCATAACCGATTCTACAGCGTGCAATTAAATAATCAAATTTAATTTCAAACGTCGTATTAAATTATCCAAAATTATCGCGACTAACGCTAAAATTCGTTAATATCTTTGCGCACAAAGATACTTGATACTCGCTCGCATTTCAACTAAGCAAAAAACTGAGACTGCAACACCGCCTATGCTCGCATACAAAAGTAAAAATTCGCGAATTCCACCACCTTCGCTTCCACCTCCGCGTATAGCAAGAAAAAAAAAGTTACCCAGCAAGAAATCAGTACAAGTGTATACACCACGTGTATAATAAGCGTGCGCAGAAAAGCGTCTCGCGTATCCGGGCCAATAGAGTCGCTTAAAAATTGCGCCTTTACTGCGAGAGTATGTGTAAGCATCAACACTTGTGTGCATGGCATATATAGGCATCGAGAGCGCGAGCGAATAAGTGGACGGACGGAAGGTGGAATAGGTATACATGTATATCCTGGTTCGTGTTCTATACCACATGGACTCTCCGCGGCTCTACTTCCGGTCACGCCAAAACCCACCGATGCGACGCCAGCCGCTCGCGCGCTCCGCTTAATGTGTAATGCATTTCTCTCCCTATATACCCTCTCCATATATATATATATATATATACTATAATCTACTCCTACCTCATTACACATTTCTATTTATTCATAGCTGTTTCTTTTTAATAATCTGCTACTCGCCTTTCCGTATACACCAGCGTGTTTTTCTTCTATATAAACGTGCGCGAGTAATACAACAACGCGTTGGTCGTCGACGTCGTCGGTTAAAATTGAGCGTGGCATAGAGGGAGGAAGTGAAGTCGGTGTGTGTGCATAAGTCTGGAAGGCTGATTCTCTGACATTTCTATGAGGGGGGGCCGGTTGAGAGCTGCAGAGGTGAGAGACGATCGGTTTGGCGCGCGTAACGCGATATCCTTTGTTTACCGAGTTTTCGGTCGTTAGAGTGTGTCTCTTGAGACAGAGTGTTTTATTGCAGTTATTAGTTGACGATGATCGACGAGATACTGTGCTTCGGCGATGATTTTATCATTTTTGCCGATTACGTAGGCGTGGAAGATATTGATTGTTGAATCAATACTTTACGAGTTTTGATAATCAATTAAGATGTGTTTTGTAAAATATTATTCGATAAGGTTCAACTTTAGACAAGGAAAACTGTTCTATTTAATTTATGGAGATTCAAATATCTCATGTGTACATTAAGATACTAATGGAAACATGTTTTTATTTTTAGTTATACTTTGAATTTGAAGTTTGATTATACTATAACAGCCAGATAAATCATTTACAAAATGATTTATTAGAATAAAACATCCCATTTAAATTAGCTGATGCAGTTTACTAATTAGACACGAGTTCAAATAATATAGTTGATTATAAACTTGAGGAACTTTGATGTGTTTAGTTTAACATATATTAATTGAAATAAAATTTAAGGTGATTGTTCATTACACATAAATATAAGAATTCCAATTGATTTATTATTATTATATAAAAGTTAATAATTATTGTAATGTATAAATATTAACATGTAAGTAATTCACTATTACTTTTTACTTTCTACTAATACTCTTTAATAATTGATGAAGTGTTTGAAATGTATATTCTGCGATAAAAGTGTATAATATTCATTGAGGAAGTGTATATGCTTTTTAATATATATCTTTCGAATGATAACATTTTTTAAAATGTATGATAAATAGCCCAAAGTACTTCAATCGCATTTATCTGACATAATGATTTTTTGATAAATATTAATCCAATGACTGCCAAGTTTCTTAAACAGACTCGATCTTGCCGATATTATATCTCAGTTTCGAAAGCGCACGATTTTTATATACAGCGGTAGATTTAAAGTTGAATAAACTATTTGTATTAGCAGCATTAATATAGAGATCAAGGGTGAATCTACCGTAGAAACGTTTCGTTTCGCAAAGAAAAACGCTCCAAGCATTCAACTCCACTCGCAAAGATCAGAGAACGAAACGATCCCGAATTCGGCTTCCCTCTTTTTTCGTCGCGCGCGCGTGTCCGGGGGGGGGGGGGCTCAATTGTTAAAGCACTCGTTTTTTTTTCCGCTTTGGCCCCGCAACTTCCTGCCCGGAATTCACCGCAGCGACGGGATATAAAGGTATACGTATGCAGGCAGATTGCACGGTATGCGCTTCCGTCGAGCGAGTATTCCGCGCGCATCTGTCATCGTGGCCGTCAACGCCGCCCTTACAAAAAAAAAAAAAAAAAATAAAAAAACTGGGACGCGTAAGAGGCTAGAAGAACGAATTTCGTCAGTTCGATGTGTTTGTGTGTGTGCGGCTGGAGCGTGAAAAATTGATAGACGATTGCCGAGGTGGGAAATGTCGGTGCATACACCCGCCCGGGTTTTCCATTGTTTTAAGCGTCGATCGCGCACCCGACCTGTATACAAAGAAAACGAAAGAAATGTCCGTGTTGAAGAATATTAAAATGATTCTTTTTAGATTTTTACCACGATAGGCAAAGTTTGTTCAGCTTTACGAGAGGTGTATAGTTGTGGTACGATATATTATGTGTAACGTGTGCTTCGAGGATAAAATTTATAGTTGGGTACGCAAATTATGAATATGCAACAGTTAATTTCGTATTATTATCTTTTAGCTGATCGTTTACTCAGTAATGTATATTATACTTGCATTTATTTTGTAAACTATTATAATTAATATTTTGCAAGTAAATACTGTTATGTTATAATTTCGTCTGTGCATATATATATAAGTTATACCACACAAAAGATTTGATAGTCGGTTATACAACAAACTAATCTTCATATATTTATTCCATGAATTATTTCTTTATTTGTTCCTTTTACAAAATCAATGTAAAGAATGATTTTAAAACATCACAAAGCTTTGATACGGCAGGTTTTTGTTTTGGTCATAAAACTTTTCCACGTTTCGTTTCAATGCGGCCAAGCTATACATCGACCGACACGCTGTGGTTGTGGAGCCGTCGTTAAAAAGCGCGACTGATACACTTGATTGGTTAGACCCGTTTTCTCAATTTTGGATCACTTATAAGCCATTTAGCGATGGATAAGTTCCAAATTCGAGGAACTGTACGAGGTTCGTAGCTTTCCCATCACAACTTCAAATTGAATAATCTTTAAGTACCTCGCTGTTGTAAAGCCGACTAATTCTGACTTTGGATGATGATTCGCTTATTCTTTTTTATGTCCATTTTATGATGATTGAAAATTCGAATTCGCTATTCGATTGCGTTTATTCTGTTAGCAGAAGGTCCTTAACAAGGTTATTAACTATGAACAAGTATATTTAGAAGATATGCGAAATTTTAATAAATGAAACACGTTAAATTGAAAAGAAAAACCCTCTATGAAATGAAATTTTGTATATTAAAAGCTATTCTACACGCGATATAAGCTGGGCGAAATTGATGCTCTCTCGCGCGCCAACGTTTATACGGAAGAGAATAATAAATTATTTCGCGGCAGTAAATATATGATTCGCATAGCGAGGAATTATATGCACAAGCGAGCGCGCGATATTATGAATAGCAGCAGCAGCAGCAGCCGCGTCGAGATATCGTGAATTTTTCCACAAGCGCAATGTTAATTGGCAGGAAGATTGGATTAGAATAATCACCCGTTTTCCTTTTTTACGCTTCGTTTCTCTTTTCACCCCCCCCTTTTATTCTTGGACACAGTCATCGTCTCTCCCAGTGAGTTATGCCGTTGACACGCTAAACCTAAAAGGATATGCTTCGCTTTTTATATAGAATCGGACGATCTCTCGACGTCGCGGCACCGACTCTCACTCTGTGCGCACCAGCGCTTCTTTTCTGTCTGTGCGAATGAATTCGAGCTCTTTGCGTCTTGTGTGCCGAGTTAATCTGTGAAAGATTTCGTTTTGTTGTACGGCATGCATTAATTCGCAAATAAAACTTTCTACGCCAGCTTATTATATTACAATGAAATAAAATATGTGAAAAGTGTGCAGAGATTATTCAAATTTTTAGTTATTAACTTTGCACAAATTTATATAGTGTTCCGATTGATGCATATGCATGTGTACGTATACTTTTACGTTATAAATTCGAGTTTTATTGAGCATTATTAGTTATTTGTATGTTAGTTAGTCCCATGGAGGACAAGCTTTTCAGCGTCTTTTGAAAATCACTCTGTAAGGATTCACGAGACGCGGTTCGAACGCAAATTCCTCCGCGTTAAATTTTTCCGCTCATAAAGGAATGTCACCTTTTTAGCTGCACTGCACGGCCGCTAAAGGCGCAGACTGCAAAATTACAAAGTAAGTAGATTTATTTCTCCCCGGGGTCGAGGCGGTAAGCAGTCGTAAAGCGAGGGACTAAAATAGCGTTAAGCGTTTACGCGTTTTACGTCTTCGCAGTATACCATAAAGTCCGTGTTTTTACTGTTAATTTTTATTGTTTTGCGGAGGAAGCTATAGTCGGTATAAAATTTAAATATCGGAAGAAATTCTCATTCTCTCATCAGTCGAATGAAGAAGTCTTGAGTAATAATCCTTAAAAAAAGATTGTCCGAAAAAAGAAGTTGCTTACTTAGCGCGGGATGTTACGTATACAACAGGTATTATGGACACTTTTTTTTTTGGCTGTATTCCGTTGGAAAATTGCAACATTCCGTATATCGGGAATTGCGCTGGCAGTTTGTGAAAAATTTCCTTCAGCCGCTCGTAAAGCTGTTAGCTTAATAATCACTTTTTCGAAAAATTGCACGCTGACCGTGTGGAAGTCTTGGGAGAAGAAAAACCGTACAGTGAATATAAAATAACGGATGTACTTTTTAGTATGAACTATGTGGCGGTGCAGAAACGCTGCTAAGATTCTTAGTTAAAATCTGGTGTTCCTTTATACAGCAAAGCCAGAAGACGATGGTAATGGGGAATTCATAAAATATGAATAAATAAATTCAGTATGCTTACCCTCGTACAACCAGTAGTCGCAAGGCTTCTATGTGTCCTTCGAAGGCTGCCCATAACGTTGGGGTCATTCCACTATCATCTCTGGTGTTGCAGTCTTTCCTCGTCGCTTCCTTTAAGATCTCAAGTATACTGTCTTTTGCCGCTCTGGAAAAGAAAAAAACAATATTTTACGTATAAATATCAAACTATATAAGCATTTGTATGGGCAGCTTTTAGTGGAAAGTTGTGTCTTTAGAAATCCTCGAAAGCTGTGAGTGCATTCTCAGAAACGAATAATAATCAGAAAATGTGTATCAAGTTTACTTTACAATTAATTAAATCCTTTATCCTCAGCATTTCTCAAAGCAATTGTGTCTTTTATGTAAATTTCGCTAACTTTTCAACATTGCGATGAGGGCAGACTAACATTTCTAAAAGTTCTTTTTTTTTTTCGAGCCTTCACATATCTCTTTCGCTGGAGTGTAATATCTATAGTTAAATACTGAAGTTATTATTAGTTCATTAACTTGCCGTTTATTACTATGCCCCATTTCATAATAAAACAATTTTGTGCATTTGCAATTGTTACCAATGTATAAAAAATATTAAATCGAAAAGATCGCCGCAGATATGAACATTTCGCGAAATTAATCGTGCCGATCCGAGGCGTCGCGCTGCAGCCCTTCTACGTGGCAGAAAATCGACATCAGACATCATCTATAAAAACCTCAGCGGCAACAGTAAGTAAATAAGAGCGCATCAGAACGGATTCTTTACGAAATATTTCACGGTTCTCAGTGGCGCTCTTCATTTCCCCCGACAGCCGCCGCCGCCTCGACAAATCCAACAATCGTGTTCACTCGCGGCAGTTTTCATTTCCTTCGCGGGCGTCCTAGAAAAGACGAGCAAGAGCGCGCGACACTTCGCTTATATGTACAAAGAGCAACTCCTCGAGTCGTGTCTCTTTTTCTCGACGCGTTCTTTCCAAAGATCCCGTATATATTCGATCGATTCGATGACTCTCGCGACTTTTTCCTACTTCTGTGCTGCCGTCGACTTCTTGCGGGTTATTACACACATACACGTGCACACAGAAACACACCGGGAGGCACGAAATTCTAGTTATTGTTTCGCGGCGGCTGATGAAATGACGCGCTCGGGTGCTATATGTGCTTCTGCTGCGCGTGTCTCTCTCTCTCTCTCTCTCTCTCGGCTTTCCATTCAATAAGTTCGCGTGCTCCAGTTTCACCGAACGCCGAGTATAGAGACACTCATACACACACACCCGGCATGTGTATATATATATAATGTTCGCAGAGGCGAGAGTCGAGTTCACTCCGTCTAATTTTCTGCCGCTGCTATCTCGCTTTCTTTCATTGTGCTGTCGTGGCCAAATTCGCTTATTGTCCTCTCTTGCGCGTCTTTTTCGGTGAGCTTTCTGTTTTTTTCTTTTTTTTTTTTGTTGGGAAAAGTTTTCTGATCGTGCCGGAGGGTTGCGTTATAAGCGAGCTGGTGGTTGTAAAGGACAGGTGTGCAGTTTCGGTGGATTACGTAGACGTAGGTATGTTTAAGGATGAATCTTTTTATTTTCAGTTGAGTAAGTTTGTTTGATATTGTGGTGGCGTTATGGAAATGTTAGTTTCATTGAAATAAATGGGTGTATAACTTTGGGGAACTTGTACATTAAATAATTACTAAGGTTTCGGTTTGAATTTTCAATTTCTAAAGTAATACATAAAAGTATATAGAAAGACTAAATCATTGTCAAGAATTAATTTTGTAACAACGTGAATTCTATGCAGGCTGCGAAATGAAGTAATGCTATGAGTATGAGTTTCAATATTATTCTACTTGAATTACTGTTATTGCTCATAAATGAAGATGATCATTATTATGGTAAATATGTAAGAGAAGTTATTAATAAAATTCTTCATTACACAGCTTACATAAAACTTTATAAATTTAAGATATTCATATTGATACAAGTTATTTTACTTTATTTTATAAACTTTTAGAAACCAAATTTATATGTACCTTTTCCAATCCTTTTTAGTTAGTAATGAATATGGTCAATATTTAGTAAGAAGTACTAGTTATTTTCATCAGCTGATAACTTTTAACTTTGTAGCACATTAAATATAACTATTTAATTCTAAAGATGGTTTAAAATAAGTATATAATGGTCCATTTCAAATTTATAGCCAATAATATTAATAATGGTCATCGCAATAAACAAATATTATACGGTATGGTATAAATATTTTCAAGATTGAATCAGTAAGATTATCATTATACTCATACGTAAAGTAAATTATCTCTTGTATTATAAATATACTAGCTGTATGCTTATTGATACATTTAGTTGCTTTTACACTCTGCTTTCATTTAAGTGTTTTTTCCTTCTAACGTTCGTATTAAGTTACTGAAAATTCTACACTATTGAATTTTGTACAAAAAGTTATTAATCATCCTGCGTTTCAACATATACGCTTCAACTTTGTTTCCAGATTTCACAGCGCAGAAATGTCTTTCTTCTACTTTTCCTTACATTTAAATTACATGACTTTCATTTGAATATAACTTCCTCATCTCATCTTGCTAATAATTTTACACGATTCCTACATTTATCGTTATTTAAATCGTTATACATTCAGCAGCGTGTGAAAAAAAAAAAAAAAATATGTTTTCTCTATTTTTGTTCATTCGAATCATATAAACGTCGAGTGCAAAGCAATCAATGTCGCTACTTCACCATAAGCGCCTCAAGCGACTGGCCGAAAAAAGGTAGAAAAAACATACGACAAAGCAGGTAAAACATCCATCCAATTTGTCACGCAGTTGCGTCGTTGCGCTTTCCGATGAAAAGAAGAGGACTCTTGTAGTACGCGCTGGCGTGTGTACACTTTCGGTTTTATCCCGAAACATCTCCGCTGTACACAAGTACTCGAGAAATAGAAGAGACAGCGACAAGACTTTTTCCCAAGGCCCGTTACGCTTGGCGATGAGTAGGTATACCTACTGCCTGCCGCCGGTGAGACGTTATAGGACCGTAGGATTTCTGCTCCGATGTCCAATTAAGTATATGGGATTTGTGTCAACGTAGAATTTCAAAGTTTAGAACGAGTTTGGCAATGCATTTCTTATTACGTAAGATTGAGAAATAATTTTGTCGGTAATCGTGTTAACTTAAATTTCTGTTTGTATAGATTAATTAATAACATTTTTCCAGCGGGTGTTGGAGGTACAGAACTTCATTGAAGATGTTGTTTATACGCTGCAGAGTGCGTGTGTGTATATCGCGGATCGCGGTGTCTTTAAAAGCGTGGCGACGCGTACATCTGCACGACGGTTTCTCTATCGCTGCGCGTGGAGCTTTTCCTTAATGGTTCGTTTTCTAATTAATCTCTTCGCACGCCTGTATCTATTCTTACGACTACACCGACGTCGTATCGTGAAGGCAAACGATTTTAATTTACCTTCACTTATATGTGCGGCACTCGGCGGGATTACATTTTTCCCCGTTCATTTTTACAAGTTTGATCTCTCGCTTATAATGTTTATATATTTGCTTACTTAATAGGCTGCATTGCGCAATGTTGAAGTGGAAACTCAAAACATCGATTAACCATAACGTATAGGTTTTATTTATATGTTATTTTATTATATAGAAACGCTGGGTGTCGAATCGATTGATTCATGAATAAATTCACGGTCTTAAGTGTATATATCCAAGAAATTGAGATAAGAAATTCTGTACCCACAAAGCCATCTCGGTTAGATAAAATGATATAATTTTATTGTAATTGGCAGCAAAAAAAAAAGAAGAGTAGCCTTAAAACGCTCCGATAATTCAAAGTTCGACTTGCATTTTCTTTCGATGATCCATAAAAAGAATATACGTCTTTCAGGGATTTATCAGGAAATGCATCGGACTAAAACCAGAATGAATAATTCAGCGCCTACTTCCTAGCAGGTTTTCATTACCCCCGCAACACGCGCGCGTTTCTCCAAAGCATATACATAATATAATTTATTTATTAACATACCTGTATACTTATAGATTTGCAAGTGAAATTTTTAAACGGGATTTGAGTTTCATAATAAGTGAACCAGTTACATAGGTTGTGATTTTAATATTTGAACTATTCGCCGATGGCGAAACAAAGATAGACCTTTTACGACTCTCTATTGTTATGACATCTAAGCGCGAAACAACAACGACACACAAATGACTAAGTGTGATTATGCCATTACGCGCAACTTTATTGGCATAATTACATTTTCTTATTTCAAATGTCCATTTATAACGTTTAATGTAATCAAGTCGCACGTGTACAAGTGAGAGCAGCAGGAGCATTAGTAGCAGCAGCAGCAGCAGCAGCGTCGTATATCTCGTCTAGCAAAGTTCAACCCTATTTCCTTAATCTAATGCACAAAGCGCTACATAGCGGCGGACTCGGAACGAAAGTCGTGCTCATGACAGTCAGCTGATGCAAGCTGTACCTATATATATCTATATATGTGTGTACCCCAACTCTAATATGGGCAAGGTTCGCTTGGATTCACATGCGCTTATGCATTATGCGCCTTACTTAATGCTCTCTTGCTCAATAATTCATAACGTCGTCGCGTAATATGTTGCTTTGTGCACTTTTAGGAGGATAGGTGCACTTTTGAAGTGGTACAGATATGTCAGATGAGTGGGCCTTTTAATTTTATGCATTTTCATACAGTCTTATAGTTTTTTTAATCTCGATTAAAGCCTTGCTCAAATGGAAATTATATGACATTTACAGCTTTGATATTTTTCAGTAAAAATTGCGTCTTAAATAATTGTTACAGGATATAACTCTGTAAATACATAATAAACCGGTATAGATATATTTATAAAACATATTTTCCCATGTACAATTTAATATTAAAATTAGCGATCGCTCGATTGGATTTCCTTTATGCACTTAAATTCATGTTTATCTCGTTTAAGATAAGCTATCATAGATAAAGATTGCATTGAATGACGTCATCAGTCTAATCGCATTGGAAAGAAAAAGAATGTTATACATTTTTACCACTGTGACGTTTAATACGATTGCAATTTCACAGGAAAGTAAATTGTAAACAAATTCTAACAAATACTTTGCATTTTACAAATTGCATTTTGACTGTCAAAAAAACAAACTTTCCTCTAATAGATTGTAAACGTTAAATGATATTTTATTAGAAAATAATAAATTTAAATAGTACCGTAATGACTTGCCAACTAAAGTATTCTATTATTTATTGGCTTCTGCTGGAACCATTCGCTCGTGTCAGTGTTAAAATTTTTTATAACACTTATAATACAGAATAATTATACACCCAACGTCTCCCACTGATTTATTCTCGATTTTATAGCATCTGGCCAAAGTGAAAGAATCAACAAATCGCAATGAAACACACATCTCTTCATTACCAGACGGAGTAATCCATCATCGCCAGTTACACACTGCTTACTCCAAGTGTGCTAACAAACAACAGCTACGCCAGAGCCGTCACTTCCTACATACCTTTTCTTTTTATCAAGTAACAGAGTCGCAACCGAGCGCCAAAAGTTACACAAGTTCCCATCAACACTCGCGTTGGTGAGCGATTTAAGCGTAAAAGTCGCGCATACCAGTGGGACTCCCCCTTGTTCTATTCGCAGGGTATACCCTCGGTTCACTCGCAAAGCCAGCGAAACGAAACAGGTATATACACGTTGTGTTGTGTTGTCTTTTTTCCCTTCTTTTTTTTTTGTTTCAACGGGAGTTAAGTTCCTTGCCCGAGTGCGTTTTTCTTCTTGCGCAAAAGGCGCAACGGAAATGATTGTTCGAGCGCGTGGCTCGACGAGCTCGCCCAAGGTAACCCGACATTTTCGTGCGGGTTTTATCGATTCTCTCTCTCTCACTCTCTCTCTCTCTCTTTCACTTGAAGGTTTGCCATGTGCGAAACGAGACGCGCCTTTATCTTTTGTATTGTTTTTCCATGCCGGTTAAATTGGTCGTGTGTATATGGTGGAGGTATTGAATTTCTGGTGCGTAGTGGATGGTGTGGCTTTGTGAAGTATCGCTTTTATTCGCGTTGGGGTAGGTTCGGTTATTTTATGATGAAAACGATAATTCTTATTATTTGATTCTATGAATTTGTAGTACTAAAAATTTCTATAGTTTTATTTTAATGAACCGTTACGTTGCATGCGTGTGTGTCTCTGGTTCTGCAACCGTGACTTGTCATTGCTAAGGATTGATAGGTCATTATTGTACAGTCAAAGCAAGTAGACTTTCTAAGATTTATTTGATTATGACGTTAGCGCAAAATTTTACTCCTTCGAAGCTACGAAACAAAAAACCTTTATTGTTTTAAAAATAGCTATACATCGATTGAAAATCTTTTTAACGTGGAAACTTGTAAAAGTAATATGAGCTTTTCTAAGAATACAAAATGTATCTTTTTCCTTTATTACAGTAAAATTGTAACGAGCGCACGTGTTCCACGTTTCTTTTCTACACGAGTGTTCGTGCGCTGGACTCGAGATATTTCGCTTTTCTACTCCTTTCGGCCGATGCCAGCGAGATTTTACACATCCATCATACACTGTTTGTTCGACCGAGAAATGGTAACGCGTATTGGCTACTATCCTCGGCTGAAGTAGAGCGAGTTTGTTTTTTACTCCGGCACAGAGCGTAATCAGCTAAATGCAGCAGCGCGCATTGGCTTGCTGACTCGCTCTGACGCGTTTCTGTTCGAAGCACGGATCGTACGCGCTCTGTACTTAATTCCTTGGCCGCTGCATTGCATATTGGCTTGTGTGATATTTCGTAGTCAAAAGAGTGATTGTGTTGATCGAGCGACTTAAATTGTATTTTTAATTAATTAATGTTACAACATAATTAAAGTGACGGATGGCACAAAATAATTTACTTTTGTTAAAAAAAGATTTTCTGTTGGATACTTTACTGCATCTGTACTCTAAAAAAATAGTTTTTCTACGCATGTGAATCAAATAATAATTTAAGAATACTTTATCGTACACAGGTGGAACTTTGCACAATTAATATTTGTGTAAAGTAAACAGTATTTTCATTGTACATCAATTAAAATTAATGGCTTAGTTCGAGGAATAAAGCATCGTGTTTAATAAGTTTAAGTTTTATTCCGTAACGTAATCGCATTCTTTGGATACAAACGAAAGCTAAATAGAACGGATTATATTGACCATTTTGTGGAGACCGAAATAATTAATACATATTGTTATGATGCTAAAAGTAGTTTTAGTATTATAAAAACCAATTGCTGCGTAGATATTAATCTTTACTATCTTTTGATTTCTATATTAATTATAAAACGTATCTACCGGAAATAAAAATACATAATAATCTAAAACGGATGTTTTCTATATCAGTTTACATCCATCAAATAAATATTAGTATTTTTAAAAATTTATTACCGTTTTCCGGGAAATAAAAGTACGTTTTTATAGTATTTTTAGAGAATACTATAAAAACGTACAGTCTACGACATTTTAAATATAAAGAATTGTATAATATATATCTATATATATACGCACATATGCAGATGCAGGCATGCACGAATATAGATGGAGCATAAAATAATTTGGATTTAATCAGTTTACCGCAGTGTTAAGTAAGTCTGGAATCATATTAACAATCTTTTCCAATGCATCGCCCGTCTACCGATAACAAATCGAGTCTCACCATTGTTAATCCCACGATATACCTTAGGTAGTACAGGTATAGAAAGAATACGAGCTAATCCAAGCGCAGCGAGTTCCCGATAAACTCCATCTCCCTGGCTCTCGATATAAACCTCTTTTCTCGCGTTTTTCATCGTAATAATAAGGATAATAATGATCGCCGAGCGAATCGCGGGTGGGTATAAGGTCCGCAGACACACCTGCACCGGCTTATGCTTTTACGATTTCCTTCCGCTCCTCTGCTCTCTCGCTTCGCAGGAGAGATGTTTTTCTTTCGCGGCACGAGATCACGGAATGATGGATTTGTTATATGGGGGGGGGGGGAGAATTTTCATTCTATCCAGTAGATCGATCGAGATTGGAATGTGGTGCTGATTTGCATTATTACGCCGCGGTATTGCTCGCTTGTTTAGTCCGGACGTGTCGACGATGATTTGTCTTGCCATTGTTTGCGATTTACGAACTATAGGTGTTTCTTTTTTTGGAATTCCAGCTGTGCTCCTGTTGCGGTGTGCTTTATACGAGAGATCCTGTAAGTTGCGTAGTTTGTGGCGGGCTTTTTCTTGGAGCTTAGACGGCATATGTTAATTGGGTGTAGCTTGGAATTCTAGATATGGAAGTATACCGTTTGTCTTAATGGTGTTGAATTGTGTCAGTTTGGTACGAAGAATTCGTGTTTTATTGCAGCTTTTGATTGCAGGTAAAAACAATGGATAAAGGTATTCGAAATAAAGAAATTCTAGTGCACAGCTGAAATTTTTTTTTATGATATTTGTCGGTGTTACGTTTGGGTAATGTGCAAGCGAAATAAAATCCGATTGCACTTTTTCTTTCTCTTTTGTAACGAACAATAAAGCTGATGCGGGTTGAAATATACTCCGGATATCAAAAATGTACATTTCTAGCGTCATCTAACAATAAAGTAAATACATTTATATTTTTAATCGTAAAATGTAAATGTAAAACTCGTAATGATTTCCTAGTAATTAAGCTAAGAAAAATTAAGATTTTGACCCGTAATTTTCGGTAGTTGGCTTCCATGTCAACCTTTCACTAATTATAACGCAGGAATGCCAACTACTTTTTCTCAGTATTTTTATTTGAATTCATACACAGAAATTTTAATGGTAATCTACAGTTTATGCCCAATAAATCATGCCCAATTATCTTACTATCTTCCAAAGTGTAATATTTAACTTTATCACCAATTTCGCAAATGTTTTGTTTTAAGATAATAGAATGTAGTTTTTCACTTTTTGTGACAATAAAACCAGTTTTTTAGTAAATTGAAGTTAGGATTTTTTTAAATTTTAATATTTTTATACGAAAGAAAAGCTATTGCAGAGCTAAGATTTTTGTTGAATGGAAAAATTGAAGTACAAAATAAAAGGCAGGATCCAATTTCCAAAAACAGTTTTTAATAGTCTCAAAAAGCAGTATTTTGTATAAATTAAATCTGCACAAATATTGCATGAAATTTTATATCGGCATAATACAATAAATTTTAAGATTATCAGCTCTTTTTCGTTGTCTTTTATAGTAAGACGTGTGTTGAAAATTGAAAGTATAAAATTTATCATGATCATGGTTAGAAAGTGTCAACAGTAAAATTATACGAATTTTTCTCTCCCTTATTCCCCATTTTAATTGTTTAATTACCATCAAGATCAGAGAACTTGAGAAAGGATCGCTGAATATCAGACTGTAATTATAGCGAGCACAAAGATCGCGTGCGAAGAACTTCATTGTCAATTTCGTAAGTGCCGTGATTATCCGGTTTATTAGGGCGATAAACGTCGGAAAACCCAAGCTAAAGTGTTACGAATGTTTTTAACGCGGTTCAACTAGCTCCGATCGCTGTGTGGATCTGATTTCAAAATGTTTTGTCCATACAAGAACTGCCGGCTTTTTTCGCCGAGGATATTGAACTATGATTTTATTAAATAATCGATTTTAAGAATTTAATCGATGGCATAGAGTTTTTTTATTGAAGTTTTGTGCGTTCTTGTATAGACAATATTTTATTTCATCAGATTCTTATAATATGAGCACGTGAGTTCTTTTGAATATGATATATATGCTAATGCGTCCCATAAAGTATGATTGCCGTTCAATCATAAAGAGATAGACAATTAAAATGGATTCTCGACATTTCAACGGCAACTCTCTCATTCTTGTGAAGGCACGCATAAACAAAACTTCTCACATTATTGTCTACTTTTAAAAAAGGTAAATTGAAATGATGCAAAACATGTATTGTCAAACAAATGTCCACGCAGTTTTCTCGTAAACTCTACTGCATAAAGATGTAAAGCACAGTGAATGAGACGTCAAGAGTCAGTTAGTTCCTTGTGGAAAAAAATAAAACCCCAAACTCTCATTAGGGAAAACAACCCAACTGCCAACAATTAAGCATAGCACATAAAACAAAACGGTCCGTATTCACACACAGTCACACACACACACTCGCACACATACACTCGAACTATATACTTTCGAATCCAAGCGAGTATAACAACGTGATTCACAACGCGACTGTGTGCCCCGTGTACAACAGTCCGGCGCATGTTATTTACAAAGCCTCTCCTTTCCTGCACTTAAAAGACTTTGACTCTCTCGCGTGGCAAAGGCGCACAGCGGAGCCGCGTTAAGCAACTCGTTTAAACTTCTCGCCAACAACAAATAAGACAGAGAGAGAGAGAAAAAAAGGGAAGAGAAAGGAAAGAGAGGAAAAAAAAAAGACGGAGAGTATGCATCGGGCGGTTATACTCACTTGTGAAACCGTTCGGTCGTCATTTTTCCTGGTCTCGCGCGCCTTCCCAGCGACGGGCCGGCCAACGTATATGTTTACAACACAAAACTCCCGCACCGATTTTTTTTTTTGTCACTTCATCCGTTATACCGATATATATCCGCACTGTTATACTGGGAAGATTTCGGGAAAATTCACGACACAGCCGCGCATGCGCGAAGCGGGAAACACGAAAAGTCTAAGACTCGGTACTTATGCGAAAAGCCAGTTTATATTGTAATCGAGCTATATATATATATCGCGAGAGAGAGAGAGAGAGAGAGAGAGGCCGATCGAGTTTCTATGGCGTCCGGCAGCCCACTGACAATATAACGACCGGCGCGCCGTGTGGTTGCCCTGGCTCCCCTGCACGGGCCGTCTCCTGCTGCCTTCTGTCCTTTTCTAACCAGTCGCTCGGACAGATAAGCGCCTCTCTCTCTCTCTCTCTGTCTCTCGCGCTAGCTCGCGTGTGTATAGGCGACTCACCTCCGCAGCAATATACCTGTGTGCGACTTGGAAAGGCCAGTCCCCACCGTTGCCATCCTCTCACCTGCACACACTTCAGAGGTTGGGGACCAGGTGGACTGAGTGTGGTGGGATGTGCTGGGGCCGTGAACTGTTTTACCGGCTGCGTGTGCTGTTATCTGGGTATGCGCGCACTTTGACTCTCAAATTTTATATGTGCAGTGTTACCTATCTTTAACGTACAATTACACACACACACACACACACACACATATATATATATATGAAAGTTGTTTTGGTAGAATATTGGTTACGGATATAATGGAATAGAAATTTGTTGTTTTTTTTTGATGATTGATAATCGATTTATTGAAGCGAATAATGGAAATTAATTTGAGAATGAATAACTATAATAAATGACATTTTTTTTATATATCCAAATTCAAGAAATAGTTGAAAATTAAATTAAATCAGGAAATATGTGTCATTCTTTTTTTATATATATATATGCGGGTGATTCTATATTCAAAACGGTCTAATTACTATCAAGTCTTAAAGATACACCAAATATGGGATTTTTTTTAATTTTCAAATCTTTGTGATTTTTTATCTCAAAATTTTTTGATAAAATCATAAAAATGGTAAATGCAAAAGTTGTTGCATTTTACCTCAAGAATATGTCTGAATTTTTTGAGAGATAAAAGCGACAGCAATTCAAAACAAGTCATTGTTTTGAAGTGCTTTCGCTCTTATCTCTTTGGGCTGACCATCTTCTATATGGGTTTAATTTGAAGTGGCCAAGTCAAGGAAAAATTTGAGACCTCATACGATGAAATCGGTCACGTCGGTCAGAGTTAGATTTAAGTGTATGTTAAGGGCTGTATCGACCAATCACAGACTTTCACCAAACATTCTGAAAAAATTCAAACATATTCTTGAGGCAAAATGCAATAACTTTTGCATTTACCATTTTTATGATTTTATCAGAAAATTTTGAGATAAAAAATCTCAAAGATTTGAAAAGTCCAAAAAATTCCATTTTTGATTTATCTTTGAGACCTCTTAGTAGACAAAATTTAGAAACATGTTTTGGACATAGAATGCAGCATTTTCTCAAAGTTTCAGCGATTTTAAAATTTTTTATTTTTCCTGTTTTTTATTATATATATATACATTTATGTATGCACTAAAGGCAGGATTTATTTATACAAAGAATCTGTTATGATAAGTACTAGGGATTCAAAGAAAACGGTTGCATAATAACTTTCATTGTTTTCGGTTTGTTTGTATGTTTTTTTATTGATATGTCACAACAATCAGCATGCAAAGGTTACAATAATTCACAAATTTCACAACGAGGTAATTACAACACTCTGCACTGGCTGAGCGCACGATTTTCAAATTTGCCGTTATATTTATATTGATCGATGAAACGCCTTCTGCCTTCGTTTCTACCTACTTTATCAATTTAAATGATTACCAACTCGGTATACTCTTTCTTTGGCACCCTAATAAAAAGTCTCGAACGTCATTTGAAAATCGCGTGCCTAATACTCCTATGCGCGATTTTTCGCTCTTCTCGGGACTTGCAACAGTCGATCAAAGCTTGATTATGTTTTTTTTTTAATATAAGTTTCACATAATTATTTACAAAAGGAAATGCGGCGTAACGCAATGATGAAACAAAGTATACATCGGTGATTCTCTACAATATATATTATTTTATTCATTTTTAATCTATCTAGTTCAAATAAAATACTGTTTCTTTTATAATGTCACGTTAATATCTTATCGGATTTAATCAGATTGATGACTGTTATATGAGATACAGCTCGAATTTATAAAGCCAATGCAATCGTTGTTGGTTTTTATCGATTGCAAAAATTTCCACAACTTATGATTCTCAATTGAAATTTTGACCCCCTATTCCCACTTCGAAGATCTAAAAAATCCTTTCTTAAATTTGGATTGTAATTCAATTATATATATAATACGCACAATCAAACACATGTCTCGTTTTACAAAAACTTATACAAGTTTGAACATTGTTGTCGTAGAAAAATGCATAATCCATTCTAAAAAAGTATCTACACATCGTCTATTGAACGCGCCATGTACAGCAACGAACAAGAATGCAACATTAAAAATTTTTTCATGTTTCTTCTATTTATTGTTTTACACCTGTGCTTTTTTTTTATTTCAATATAGAACAACAAACCGCCTCAGTTCTCGTATACTTACATTCTCTAAATGAATTCCATGATTCACTTGCCTCCCAAAACATCGATTATCGACTGGAGTATATATATATGTATATGCGCTTGGCATCGTTAACGTTCGGATGCCTCGAAGGAAGAGGAGCTTTTTTTGGCGTCTAAAACGAGATAACGATAAATCGTACAAGTTAGAATACCTATAGTATTATGCTTATTTGGCTATACAAATTCTTGTACTTGTTTTCTCATCTTTTTTATTATTCATTATTATTTTAAGAAAAAAGTTTGCCAAAAAGGAAGTGTTTCATAGAAAAATCAACGTTTAACAGTCCGCCTCGGTGAGCTTGGTTCACCAAAGGAAGATATTTTTTTTTTATTATGTATAGAAAACCAGCCGTAGCATTCGCTAATAATTGGCACTCTATTAATAACGATTAAGTACATATTTTCTTTTCTATTTTGTATTGGAGATGAGCATGTATCGAGAGTCACACTCGGCTACGTGGGGTACAAAAATATATTTACATCGTAGATCAAGTCTCTGTGTGTGCGATCGAAGAAGCAAGTTGATCGACGAGTCTGTTCTCTACGAGAGAAAAGTTTGATCGACAGAACAGAAAATCAGAGTAGGTCAATGAGTCGTAAATGAAGTAACAAGACGTGTATTTTTTTCTTTTATTTCGATTGCTAGAAAAAGGCGTTCTCGGAAGCAGTGAGAGTAAGTGTGACGATGGTCTATCTATAGGCCACTCGAATCAGAGAAATTCCAAGTTCGATTATTCATTTATGTTTGTTCCTCCTGCATCCTTCGCGAACTCGTTTCCTGACATCACAAGATGATGCGTTAATTGCAACACCTTAATGAGATGATTGTCTCGATATAAAACGCAATTCGAAAAGTGATACTTCAGTACATCATTGGTAAAGCTAGAGTTTATTGTTAAGTCGTTGAGTATACGTTTGTGCTTCTTATTCTCTTCACCAAAGCCACTGGGACGATTTACATCGGTATGATTGTATACTATTAAAATAAAGGTAGAATTGTTGTTTGGAAATTTAGTGCGCGCGACTGTAGAATTAGCTACGATAGAGTAAAATTATAGGATTGGCGACCTCGGTGAAAAAGAATTAAAAAGCACAGCAAAGTTAGAGAAAGAGTTTTCGATATCCACACTTTATTAGCGTTATGTTTCTCGAGATTTTATACTATTCAAGAGCCTAGGGATCGCTTCTTTTGCAATCTTTAGTCTAGAATTACATATGCTAAGTTATTGCACTATACAAACTGTTTGATAAGTCATACAGTTATGCATGCTTATGTTTTAATAAGTATTCAGTAATGCACGTTGGAATGATAACTTCTTTCAAATCCAGAGTCAAAAAACGGAGCTCTCGCAGGTGTGCATGTATTCATAATTTGATACTTTAAGCTCAACCATTTCTAGGCTTAAAATTCACTTGTTACTCATGCCATTTTTTCTACCACTGTGTCTAAAATATTAAAATTATCGAAAGGGCTGGTAAAACTTTTTGTTTTAAATTTTATGACGTCTCTATGAATGGAGTATGACAATTTTGTCCTAAAACATTTTCAAATCTTTATATAAAATACGAATTTCAGTTCAAATTTACCTTTTATATTGATGCAGATATTCACTAAAAAATTGTGTATATCATATACAGTCTTTTGCCGAAGTGAATTAGAGCAAATCTACATTAAAAATTGTGAAAAAATATGCTGATAAAATGTACTGATTAACCCGCTACAATTTATTTTTATAAATTACTTTAGTATGTTTCTTCTTTGTATCATGACCAATCTAAATTAAAAATAATAAGAAATCTTATTTTTTTTTCCAAATGTAATCAATTTCTACGTGATGACTAGTTAAGTATTTCATTTCCTGTAGTTCTTTACTTTCTTCGGAGCTTTAGAAACAGTTAGTAAAGTCACACCTTGAGAGAGTTGTGAGCATATTCTGATTAAATCTTCCATTTATATCAGATTTTCAAAGAGAAGAATGTTTTTAATTCAGCTAGTTCAACTTTTTAACTGATTGGAAAGTTGAAAAAAGTGCAATTGAGATTCATAGTTAAGTACAGCTCCGCACTGAAATGATCCGTAAATGGATACGCACCAACTTTGCCTTTTTTATCAACTTCAATCAACTTTTTTAAATCACTTACTGCGATTGCTTAGTCCAGTTAAGTTTTCATCTAGTACAGAATATATCATAGTATGTATCCTATTCAACGTTTCGTTCAATAAAGTTTTATTAATAGATTATTCACAAAAGTTTGGTATGTCCGATACCACCCGACTTTCCGATAAATACAAACTTTTAAAAGTTAAAAGTCAACCAAATTTCAATGCTTTCTCTAACTTTTCAATGTGAGCCTAAACCACTACCTCTGCACCCACAGATTAATTCGATGAATTTGAAACCTCTATTCTTCGCCCATGTCTACAGCAGTTTCTTCCTTGAGAGTCTGTTCAATCGAGGTGCTGTCCTCTGTTGCCTCCTCCTTGCTGTCTTGAACACCGTCACTGGTATCCTCTCTCTCGATGTCAACCAGCGTCTCGTAGATCACTTCTTCTGGACTTAGTGTCTCTTGCTTGGCGCAGTGCGCTGTATCCCTTCGATCTGCCGGTTTGTCCAGATCATCCGTCGAACTCTCGGCTTCGATTTCCGTTTCGATTTCCGGCAGGTTCTCCAGCTCCTGTTCTTCTAGAAGGGCGTCAACCTCTATCGGGCCTTCGGACAACACTATGCCTGTCGCTGTCGCGTCCTCGTAATCGTGCGTGTGACTGTCGCAGTCGGAATTGTCGCAGCGACTCTCCTCCGTGTCCAGGGACGTGGCTGTCGTCGTTGTGAAGTACTTTAGTTCGTAATCGCCCGCACTTCCCCGGTTTTCAACCACCACCTGTAATTCAGATCAAATGCAAATACTGTACACGTATATTTTTACAGAATAATTAAATTTATGCATGGAAACGAAGGTTCGGTAATTCGGATTTTATCTAGCTTGGCGCCGTTACTGTTTGAAAATTATATTCGAAATCTGTATTTAATATGCATATGTACATTTAATTTATGTAAATTAAATTTACATTTATAAGACTTTAGACAGTCAATTTAATAGTTCACTTTATCTTGTAATCTTGGTTGGATCCAAAAAATTAAGCTAGCTTCAGTTGTTCTGGTTCTGGCTGTGATGAATAATTAAAGAATGATAAATGAGATGATAATCTTTGTTAGCTGACATATATTGCTTGATCCGAAGTACGTTTTTGCAAGATTAAGTATAATTTTCCCCTTATAGAAAAGTGATTACTGGATGTTGTGAAGCTCAGATAGACGTCATGCGATTGGCTGATATTGTGCGCATCCGTCTAATCTGAGTCACATTTAAAATTTTCGGCATGTTCTAACTAAAATGTAACTGAATGTTCTAAATGTTAAACAAAATAATTTGAATTTCGAATATAAATAATCTACCATATCTCTTTAATAAAAATACTTCATAAATATGCATTTTATTATTAATATGCAAACATGTTTTATCCTTGGTTTCGTGACTATCAAAATACGTCACATATGTCGTACTTCTACATGTAGATTTCAGGTTAGTAGTTACATGGATCAATGAACAGGTTTACACAGGAAAAACCTAATTAATGAACCCACATGTCCATGTGGTTACGATATTCAAGATCTTAACCACATAGTATGGGATTGCCCTACATATAATATACAAAGAAAAACACTAATCATGAAATTAAAATGCCAAAAAAACTATCCTACCACTACAGAAGAAATTCTAAAAAACCAAACCATTAAAGTTCATATATTCTATATCAATTCCTTCAGAAAAGCTCTTTAAAAATTTAATAACAATAGTAATCACAAATTCCCCCCGAAGATGTCACCACACCTCACCAAATCTGCAAACTCAACAGCATAACATAACCCAACTACATGCGGACATTAACTATCACTCATCAATCAAGTACAGATTTTATCCAAAGGACAGCTTATAATAGATTATAATAGTTCATATACAGTAATCACTCATTGCAAAAGATGATAGAACCCAACGAAATCAAGAAAATGACAATACCTGCAGGTATCCATGGTAATGGCCTAAGCTTACCAGTAAAAGGCCAACAAAAGCAAAAAAAAGGAACAGGTTTTGCCGTTCTGCAGGTTAGGTTGAATCAAGATTTATATCTAGACGAAGCTTAAGTTAGAATAGTAAATTGTACAACGGGCACGAAAAGGCTTTATTTACGAAACGAGAGAATTACGGCCCGAGCCGAAGGCGAGGGCTGTAACGAGTGAAGTAAAAAAGCCTTTACGTACCAGTTTCATACCGTATTTTATAATACGAGATGCCGAAAACAAGCAGCGAAGTTACGATTTTTAGGTTAGAGTGCTATAAAATATATTTTTTTTTTTAAAGTGAAGCTTTGTCTAGACATAAAACTTGATATATAATTCTAAAATTTCTATGCTAATATGTCTCTATCTATACATATTATGTTTTTTGAAATCGATAGTGTATATTAATCAAATGTAAGATGGATTACATAATACCTGGGTGTTGAGGGAGAAACGGCTGGACTGTGAATCGCCCCGATGTCGATCGAAGGAGCGCTGCCGATTGTCGTCTGAGCGCGAGTGATAAAGTTTCGGGTGTCGGGGCTTGCGCTGAAGACTCTCGCCGCTGTTCGCTCGGGCTCTGCCCTCGAGCTCGTCCGTGAGGTACTTGGCGCAATCGGCGGTGAAACGCTCGATCGAGTACTTTCTGCTGCAGAAGTTTGCGAGGAAGGAGGTGACGGAAGGGAAGGGACACAATACGTGCATTAAAGCTTTGTATGCGCTTGAGAACTTTTTTTCGAGCGGCTTTTACTGTATTTCGTTTTGCAAAATGAGGCTGCGCTTCGGTAAATAATGTATTAGATTCGTTTAAATATTCAATTAAATCTGAAGGTAGACCTATTGAATAAGATTCGTATTTTTTAAAATGATGAAAGAGTTTGTATTTTTAAACTATTAATTTATTATTACTTTCGAGTAAATTAAGTGTTGGGAAATGTTCAGATAAAGATTTTCTTGAATTTAGTCAAATTTATTTTCAATGAATACACATAAACTACACACTCCAGCTATTCTTCAGAAAATCATTAAGTTATAGTACGGCTTAAACTGCAATTACTCGCAGAGACTCATAAAAGACAGTTTAATAAAGTTTTATTATACAGGATTTTCACTGCTCCTCCAAGTACAATATGAATTTCTTTTCATTTCATTATCGGATTAAAAGGGATTTTCTTAATTCCATTCTTCATTTTTAAAGCTATTTTACAGTCAGAGAGTACATCTTTATACTATAGATTTTCCCGATGTGATATATAAATTAAGCTTGTAATATTTTTTTAAATAAATTCTGGTAAGACTAATTCAAAAGATACTCATTCTTATTGTATAATAAATTTGAAATGAAAAATATCTGCAGCGTTTAAGCTTTGCTTCAACTTTATTTTAAAGTAAAACAAAGAATTACCTGTAGTCGGATCTCCTGAAATCAGGACTCCGCCTAAACTCCAAACTCGCTTTTCTGTAACCCAAGGATTTGTCCAACTTCCGCTCGCCGCTCATTCTGTCCAGCGACATTTTTCGAAAGTTCGGTGATGAAACTTTGCGGAAGTCGCGGGGCGACGTTTTGGCTGCCAAGTCCCTCGACGCCAGATCCTCCAAAATACGTAAATCTATGGAATTTCTCTTCCTCGGCACAAAATCGTCGGGGTACCGAATACTGTAATTTCCTGCAACAAGTTCATCATTTTACAAACATTATTATTTGTAAAATATGATTGAAAAAAATGATGTATGCATCGAAAAAGTTTTCATCGATGAATTTTTCATCAGAGTATTTGTATACAATATATTATTGAGTTACCGTACCGGGGAGCTTAGGTGAGCAAGAGCGAGTAACAGCAGCCACTGTCTTTCTTGCCTCCTCCACATCCTCGGCGTCTTCGATCTTCGTTTGCCGCGCCAATTGATGGCGCCTCGCCGTGTCCGATCGATCCTTTACCTTGAGCGTGATCGGCCCTTTGTTCGGAATGTGCAGGTCCATCGCCATCGACACCTGACTTCCGTTCAGCCTTTGAAGCTCTAAATTTTCTCGACTTATCTGAACAAGGTAGTTGCGACTAATTTAAGCCTGACTTTTCTTCAAAATTAGAAGATTTGAAAAAAGAACAAAGTTGTTCTATATTTCTATCTTATTAGTAGATGATAAATAAATTATATAATAACTTTTGTACTTTATTATTAGGCTGTGTCGAGAGCAGGAAAAATAAAATTTGAGAATCTTACAGTGCATTTTGTAAATTGAATATCGTTACCTGCTGAGGACTGTATCCGGGATTGTCCACTGAAATCGCATGTCTTTTTAGCAGTTCAGGATTTAAAAGGGCGCAACCACCGCCAAACTTGCCTGCACCTTTCCTCCTCGGCACCTTCTTCTCCACGAGGGTAGGAGCACTGGGACTCTTTTTGATGGGGTTCGACACGCCCTTGTCCTGCAGGTTCTTTGAGAACTGCATGAACTCGGCGGTGAGCTGTCGTCTCGAGGTATCGCGAAGACTCGGACTTGGGCTTCGATTCACCCGGAACAGACCCAACTGATGATCCCATTTGCTCGTTTGGCTGGACGTCGACTTGCGATTGCGCTGAGTTTTGGGATTTTTCAAAGTCGAGGCCTGGTTGAAGCGGAACCGCGCTGGAACGACCTTTGCCGCACTGTCGCGCGCCTCGAAAGTCATCACGCAGGCGGCTACTACGATGAAACCTGCGAGAGCAATGCGGGTGAGTTGTTAGGATTTTACGAGCGCAGAAATATTGAAATTGGATTTGCGTAATTGGCGAGGGCTACAGTTACGGCAGCAATGTATAAGGAAATTCAACCAATATTTATAGATTATTCAACATTTTAAGGTCTTATAGGTGACTGTTTGGTATTATGATACACGGAGAAAAAGGATGTAGCTATATTTATGATGAATATACGAAAAATTACTATGTTGCGTACCAAAGCTGTGATATACTCATTTTATGGAGATTTTTCTTATGTTTATAACAAAAATTACTATTCAACATAGCAATTTTTATAGAAATTTATAGCCAAAATTACTATGTCCATAGTAATATTTGTTATGAATATAAGAAAAATCTCTATAAAATGAGTATATCACAGCTTTGGTACGCAACATAGCAATTTTTCGTATATTCATCTTAAATATTGATACATCATTTTTCTCCGTGTATGAAATCGTGAAAGATAATATTTTCACGGGTTTATTGCAGCTCAAATGGATGGGCGATACGTGCTATAATAACTGGCCCGACGCTTATTAGCTTATCAAGGCACCTGCGTGTCTCCCGTTTCGCACACACATTAATAGCGGCCGCGCGAGCATATACGGTGTGCAGTGTGTTTGTACACGTGCCACGTTTCGTGGTGCGCTTGCACGTCGGACAAGATAAGTGATAGACACATTATAGGCAGAGAGAATCACGATAAAGTTATCGAGAGTTCGCTCTTCGTGTCCGATCGTGGACGGCTGTTTTTTCTATGCAGACGCTATAGACCGGCAGATTGTTTTTTCGGCTCAATGTCTCTTCAAGACATTCGTAATATGATGAGTTTTTAGAGAAGTTTTTGATTCTTAAATACGTTGATTTTATGTTATTGTAATATTGTACATTAATTATAAATTATTTACAATAATTTACAATAAAAATAATCGACAATTATAGGAAACAAAAAAATGATATACATTAATCAAGTTCATTAATGATTCACTTAAAAAAAGAAACTTCAGTCAATTTTAATTAATTTTTTCTTCCTCACAAAGAAAGCTTTGTATCGGTGACAAAAATTTTTTTTTCCAAAATGGTTAACAACATTTTTTAGGAAATTACTTTTTGATTTTTAGTTTATTAAATTTTTTGTTAAGGTATGTTTAATGTTTAATAAACTTACAATATATAACGATTAAAAGAGCGTTAAATGACCTACAATTTGACATATTATTTTTGCATCATTCTTTTGTTAGCATTTTTGTTCCTTGGGAACTGTATTTTTTTTTTATACATTTGGTTAATAAGTTTTGAAGATATTTCAAATTTTCGGATTTTTAATATTTTTTCAAATATTTATATTTTAATAAGAATTGATGGAGTTCGATGTTTATCGATGTATATCTCATTTTATTTGTATTTGCAGATACATTTAAAATATAATTTATTGAATTATAATTTTTCAATATTTGGAGAATGAAATTTGTTTAAAAATTTTAGGTTATGTTATATAATCAATGATTCTTGAATATCTAATAAATTAATATTCATTTAAAAAATTTTGGTTGTTATATTATAGTCAATTACTTACTTTATTTATAAAGTATATAATAAATGCCAACGAATTGGCAGCGGTTTTTATTCAATTCAGGTTTCTTTGATTAGCATGAATAATTTCATAATATTGATTAGAAATAAAGATGTAATCGATCAACTGATTAGGACATACGAATGAGGGAGATATCTTAACAAGGGTAATATTGATAATTTTGATTAATTTTTTATGAATTATCAGTTGTTGATGCACGTTAATCCATTACATTATCAATATTAAGATGCCTAATAAACCGAATATCAAATAATCAATTAACATTACAGAAATTTTATGTAAACATATGTTTGCTATAAGTATAAAGCAATTTCAATAAAAATGACTACTCACTCGTGAGATAGGAAGTAGCAATAAATACTTTTTTATTAAAATAAAAGCACATAATTGCAAGTAGCTTACTAACGATTTGCAATTATAATACTGTAAAATATAAAAGTGTTAGTGGAATAATATAATAGTGCAATAAAAACGTAACGTTAAATATTAATTTTTTAGCAGCTTAAAATAAAATGTACTTTTGAAAAAAGTACTGTTTCTTGCGAATAAAAAATAAAATATAATTTATTAATTATTATTCCATATATATTAAATAATCCTTATTATCCAAGATGATAAATAATATTATAAATAATATTATTAATAATATTTTTATTTTAAATAATGATATCTGGAGAGATAAATCTATAACCTACAAAGATGATTCATCGGCTGTACGTCCGAACCAGAAACAATAAGAGCGTTACAACCGGCGGCCTGATCAGAGCCAGATGTAATCCACGGCTTGCCGTAGTTTTTTGCTCGGGTATATATGCAATTTTTATTAAAAAGATTTTTTTACAGTAATATAGAATCATACAGTAGAAGAATAGATCCTGATCAGGGCCCCATTTCCTTTTTATTTCATTTTCGCTCTGAATATATAAAATTTTTATAGCTGGACACAACGCATCATTTACATTAAACAATGTCGCAATAATAGGAATTATTTGCATATTATATGTGCTTAATTAAAAGTATTATCTTTGTAACATAAAAATATCATAAAATATTGGAGTTTAGTTTCTGTAATATTAAACATAAAGGAAAGTTGGAATTAAAATTTAAAAAAAATTATTATTATTTTACAATATTTATGTAAAACTGGAGTAAAATACTTTAAATGTGTAATAAAAGTAAATATCTAGTTATTAATTTCCGCACATGTATGAACATATCTGCGCGTCGGTAAAGGCAATTTCTATTATACCACTTACTTATTCTACTTTTGTCGTATATCCCATTCTCTCCCTTTCGCAATAATTAAATAAATAAAATATTGTTCAAACTGATTCAATTTAGCATCTATTAATTGTTAATTTTCACAAATTATTAGCAAAAAACTTGTAAAATAAACGTAAAAATTTATTGTTATAAACAAAAAAGTCTTGCAAAACGAATTAAACATAAAATTGTTGAAGAGAAGGATGTCAAAAAAGTGTCTAAAATGACTAAAGTAGTCAGTGGTGTAGGAACGGCTAGTTGCGCCTGCCTTCTCGTCCGCCTCCATAGCTCAGGGGTTAGAGCACTGGTCTTGTAAACCAGGGGTCGAGAGTTCAAATCTCTCTGGGGGCATATTTTTTTTTTTTTCATTTTACAGTCCCGTGTACTATCCCTCGCCGAATTCTCAAGTCGTTCATCGATCCGGCAATAATTAGTTGCTCAATCGCATTTTTTTTTCCCGCCACGCGGACCAATTTCAGCCACCGTCGAGTACAGCGCGTCAATCAATATATAGGCGTCCCGGCCTACTTTCGGGCAGCGCACAATTTTCTCACAATGGCCCGCTGCTCTTCGACGATCCGCGGATCTACACACACACAGTAGTGTCTTCTCCTGATGCAAGCATTGTTCTCGATCTCGATTAACGTAGACGGCGGCGATTGTACCTCATTATTCATCAGTCGCCGAGGTTTCGGTTAAATGTGCGCGCGCGCGTGCGTATAGTCGCGAACTTGCCGAGACGTCTCCCCACACAAGTATTGTACCGCACGTGCATAATATATATATATGTATATGCAGGTGTGTAGAGAGATCTGGTATGCAGACAGTTTCTGCAGAGTGCGCACGAGGTTTTGAATTATCTATACTGTGATACTTGCGCGCAACACGGGTGTCTGGAATGCTCTTTGTTTTATCGCGTAGGATGTCAGCTTCTTGCTGCGCGAGATCTGCACCGGTCGCCGACGCGCTTATATATCATGCTTTGTTTCTATATGTGTGGTGACGTTCAATTATATCGCACGAGGTAAGGTCGTGAGTAATTTTTACAAGTAACATTATTTAGTTTTGGATCTAAACGTTGGGAAATGTTTTCTTTTTCAGTCATGGATTGATTAATTATGACGAATTACGATATAGTGAGATTTCAGACAATATATGAAGGCATTTTTACCAAAAAAAGAGAGGAATTAACTAAATGCGAACTGTATGAACATTTCAAACCATTTTGCAGGGAATGAAGAAGAAAAAACTTTCAAATCATTATGAACATTTAACATTGGTTGATTAAGCTAAGTACATATTGGAAAAAAATTTTGAGTTCGGCTCAATTTTTTGTTTAATATTTTTTAACAAACTTTTACTTGAAACAACTAAATATTTAGAGTTATATTAATTTAATAATTTTCTGATTTGATTAATTTGAAATTTTTTTTACAAAAATATTTGTTAGAGAAAAATCTTAAAAGTGGGTTTATAATTATGATTATTCAATCTGACCACATCTTTTGAAATGTGATGCTTTAAAAATATTATATGTTTGGTGTTTTCTAGTTACCTCCGACGCCCATGACTATAGGTCCAGCGTAGCTCAGATTGTTGAGATGAAAGCCCCTCGACTCGTTTTTGACTCTTACCGTAAGGTTGCCTCTAATCTCTTGCGCAACAGACAATTGGTCTGCGTAGTAACCTGTTCGACGAAAGAAAGCGAAGAAGTGCCGATGAGTGAAAAGAAATATAATATAAGCATTTATTTCTATCGATTCGTTAAGATGCTTATGATGAATAGAGCTTATACAAAAAAGATTTCATGTTGATTTATAGAATTGTGAGAAATGAATTTCTAAGGAGACAATAAAAATGTTCTGAGAGAGTAACGTGAATGCAATGAGAATTTCAATAGTTTCACGGTTATATGCAAATATAGGATTACAAGAATATCCATATTACTTTAGAATCCGTGAATGCGATTCTATTCAGGAAACTAATTAATACACGGTTTTGGCACTCTCAAAACAATTTTCTCGTGAGTTCTTTATGTTAAAATTGTATTAAGTAAGTAAGGAGCTTTTGGAACAACGTTGAATTTTTTAAACAAAATGTGTTGATAGTGGCAATATTTTTTAATTATTGATAATTTTGTTATTGACTTTTCTTGCTATATACGACCTATACTTTACCAAAATATATTAATGATCGTAGATTCGAGAAAAAAGTTAGTCCATTGCCTATTTCAATATTTATTGTTGTTGTATTTTCCAGTAAGATATATATTTTGATATAATTTTTCGCCGGATGATGAAATCGTATATCTCTCTGAAATGAAATGTTTGTTAAATAATAAATCAAGTTTTATATTTACATTTGTCACACTTCATGTATTCATTTAATTCGAAATTTGATTGTATAATATTTCAATTGTTCGGACAATGATAGACTAAGTATGCTTTGAAATGCAACGTTTCGATTGAAATTTTAATTTTTGAAAACAATAATAAAACATACTTTCTTAGATACAGTTACTCTACTAAATATTATCAATGTACAGGTCTACATAAGAGATAAACGAACGATCGAAGATCCCCAACAGACAGTTCTTATAGAGAAAGAGTGGGAGTATTACAAAACGGTATACTAGCTATTTATAGATTTTGAAAAGGCGTACTATTCTATATTATCAGAGCAGTAAAGTACTATATTTGGTAATGGAAAAGAATTTATATAAACGACATCACAAAAGCTGCTCGCAAAGTAACGGGAGCTAAGTAAAAGTCTGTAATAATACTAAAAAAGTAAAAGTCTTAATGATAATAAATCAAGATCCAGTCTAGGAGTATAGGTTACCGTCCATAGTAGTCATTTTAACTTCAAGTAGATTAATAACAAATGTTGAATTACTGCCTTCGCGCTGAGAGATTAATTTTAGCTATATGATTAACATGTCTTCGTGTACACAATCATGTTACTAATGAATAAATAATTTTTATACACTTCGTGCGTGATCCAATTTTTGATTCTTCTATTCTTTCAATAGAATATCTTATACCGACGGATAGATTCCTACTTACCATTCGTTCAAGGTTTTCTCGTAAGCGAATAATTTACCGTCACTTAATAAGTGCATTCAATTATCTTAATTTTTATACAATAGATGCGGTTTATTTAATTATTGCACTCGCCTTTAAAAAGGTTTTTCTCGATGCTATCGTCTTTTGTCGGGTTAGCGTTATTCAAGGGTGTTATTCCAATATTCACATGTATAGCGTTACCTGTAGATAGATAATTTCTTAACAATGGGCATCTGTATTAGGATTATGCACATTTTTTTTAATTACAGTAAGGGTAGTAAATGTAAGACCTTGACATGCCTTTAATTACAAACAATGGTTTAACTTTTCCTTTTCATCTGAACAATATACATTTTCAACAAAAATGGTTTTTTATATAAATCTCCTCCCTTACTTGGATATAGTGAAATGTCACTGCCAAATCAGAGCAAACTCAGCCAGTGACCGTAAATTAGTGAATAAGAAAAAGTTCGCTGCATAAATCAGTGCATATGCACTAATTTTCGGACAGTGACTTCGTTTGCTCTATTTCAAATTAAGAAAGTATAATACAACTATCATTAATTAGTATTTAAATTTAACTATATATTTTCGACAATTAAAGCAAACCAAAGCAAGTGCCTACTTCCTCGTTCTTCTCTATAATCGAAGCACAACCCAATATAGCCACCGGCAACACTAGACTCGATCAACCAATATCATCGAGACACGTAAATGTCCACATCAGTCTATTTCTCATATACGTAATCACCGCATCCTCTCCTAACCCCACGCGTCTCGTTATTTCCAAAAGCTCCTCGTGGCATTTTGACGATGAGTTTCTAATAGTTACCTATAGTAGCCATGCAAGCTCCTAAAAGCATTAGTAGTAGCCCTATGCCGAGAGCCTTGCAGGCGTGCCACAAGCAGCGCGTCGTCACTTTGCCCCTCACCACCTGTACGATTTAATTGGCCTCGTGTTAGTAAAGTAATTAATCCTGGACGATACGTCGATCAATACGTTATATATACTGTGTTGTGTCGCGCGAGTGCAGCCGAGAAACGGCTCTCTCTCTCTCTCTCTCTCTCTCTTGGACGTTGCTGCTGCAGCAGCAGCAGCAGCGATCAACGTCCACATAGTCTCGTGTCATCGTCAATCAATTGGCCCCGCAGGCGCACTCATGCGTGTGCTTCGGTTTGTTGTCATGTGTGTGTGTAGGGGGGGGGGGGGGGGGGGGCACGTCTCCGGAGCGTCGCTCTCTCTCTCGCATATATGTACATCTCTTGTCCGCCTCGTTTAACGGTGCTTAAAGCTTTACGGCGTGTGTGCTTTTTATGTATATGCATCATATATTGACTGTATCGGAGTTCTTTTTCGTGCCTTCGATTAATTAATGGCATGTGATCGTCGGAAAATTGAGCTCGAACGAGAGCGAGAGCTGTGTAATCGATCTTTTATTTGGGTCGCGCACTTGTGAAGTGTACGGATTTAATTTGGTTGTCGATGAATAATGTTTTATTCAATTGTATCCTGATAGTTAGAATTTGAGGTTTCTCGAATTGCAAATAACGCTTAGTTTATTTGAACCGAAGTGTAGCGTCTGTTAGAAGTTGGAGAACATCTGGCATTCAAAGTTATCATTCGACCCACTGTAATCGTTTGCATATCGTGCTACATACGGTTGATCGAAAATCTGAACTCGTGCATTTTATTTAGACAAACTCTTTGTTACTTGCTTTCGTTCAATATGATTTTTTATGGATGGAAAGTGAATCCAGGCACACAAATTCAGAGGATTTCGAATCCTACATTGAAAAAAATTCACAGGATCAAATTTTACTGCCAGATCATACGTCATATAGAAATTTTAAAGTCTACAGAAACCAATTTAACTTATAAAACTCGTGCTAGCGTAGAAATAAAAATTTATGATAATAACACGTTTATTTGGAATTCGCACTGTCAAGCAGTTCGCGGCTTCTATTTACGTATTAAAAGCCTATGTGAAACGCAACCCGCGCCAAAGTTTTTTATTCAAATTATTCACAGTTCCAAAGTTCAAAACTTGCCACTTCAGATATAACTCGTTAGCGCTTTAGAGTTTAAAAAGTGTTTTGGCATTGTATAGCGGTACCCTGTTAAATTTGTGAAAAATTGTATACATACTGCCCACACGCTAACTGAAATTTTACAGAAAATTGTAATGAAATTTTTTTATTACATTATACTACGCGAAAACAATTAAATGTTATTCTTCTCAAAATAATTCTCGTGTTTCTGTATTTTCATTTAAACAATAAAATAATTACAATATTTAATGTAGATCTAGAGTTGCAAAGATAATTAAAGCATACATTTAATTCATTATTATACTGAATATGTTTATACCTTGCATTGATTGTGATAAAATCGCTAAATTAAATAATAAGTTAAAAATCCCTTTAATAATCTGGCTGAATTATTGAAAAAATACCTTGATTTTTAATTCAATCCAATTTGTTCTTATTATATTAACTTAATTCTCCTTGTGCAAAGAATTATCAAGATTGCTTTCATATGTACCCGCAAAAGTAGGTACAAAGGCTACATTTTTAGGACAATAGACAGTCCAGCAAGATTACAGGGAGTTACATGGTAATTTTGTATATGCAAATCTCCATCCTCTCCGTATTCTTTGCCAAAAAAAAAAGAATAAATTATCTTCATTATTGTGCAATGTTCAACCGAACATTTATTAACGAAATATTGCCTTCATATACGCGGTACTCCAATACTGCATTAAATATTAACGTTAAATCGGATCTCGGTCGGTCGCAAATAGCCGATACGAAGAAAAGGGCTTATTTTTATCCCTCCGAATATTAATATTTATTGGGTCAGCAGGGTCTCGCTTATTGCAGTCATCGGGAAATCGAAACATTTGTGCCTGGCGCGTGGAGAGGCCGAGACCGAGTGCACCTGTAGAGAAACCGAGCGAGAGAGAGAGAGAGAGAGAGCGAACTGCCATTATTAAATTAATCTCGCGATTGCCGTGGCTTAACGCGCGTAATTAAAAAATGCAAATATACGAGAAAGTGAACGGGGGTGGACCAGCGCGCGCCTCGCATGCTGCACTGCATTTTACAAGCGCGGCCCGAGTTAATTGCGCGCCCGGGTTTAAAATGGAAATTTGTAGAAGCATTCGTTCTATTTTCGAGTGTTCCGGACAGTTTCTTGTGCGTGCGTGTGTATAGGGACAATTCTTTCTCTCTCTTTCTCTATCCCGCGCGGAGTTGCATAATAAACAAGGCATTGCTCGCAATTTCACCGGTGTCGAGTGGCGAATAAAAGTTTGTCGTCAAAAAATTACTCTCAGCGGAGTTTCTTCTTCCATTCGCGCTTCTTCTTTCTGCACTTTATTTTTCTCGTCCCGTGGATTTTATTCCGTCTGCAACTTTATACCCTATTCCTTTTTTTGGCTTTAGTTTCTTGTTATCAGTCTGTAATGTGCTTATTCAAATTTCGTTGTAATTGCGTTTGTATTATTTTTTAAAAACAGAGAGATTGAATTAAAATGGGGTTTTAATTTTGAATCTGCATTTCAAACTAAATATTTGCATAATTTGAGTTTGTTTCTGGATTATTTCCATTGGAATGGGTATTTATATGAAGCTACATTTGAGTTTGTTTTTAACTCAGTTAATGTACAATTTATATAACAATATTATATTTAATATACAGGTTTAAAATTTCTTACTGAAGCATTATATAGGAGATGATTTGAAACATATTTGGTACTGCTGCGTTGTGTGTTATAATTTCACAATAATATTATTCTATAAATGGCATAATTTTCACCAGTGCAGATCAAAAAAGTTTTATATTTGTATAAGTGGGCACATTATATTTCTACTTGTATCGATTGTTAAAATGCATTTTTGTACAATAGCGGATGTGTTCATATTCGGTATTATTTTACTTGGAATGAAATCTCTTAGATGTTATCATAATCTTTTCATTAGTATCCACACACACACTCATATATATGTATTTGATATTATGTTAAAATTTTAATTAAATTTATTATAGTATCTCTGTGTAATGTATTATATATAAAGAAAAAATTAATTTGTGTAAAAAACGAAGGAGAATTTCAAAACTTATTTGCTACAGAATATTAAACTATTCTGTCATTAAGAAGATATAAAAATACCATATAATTTTTGCACCACATATCATTAGAAAGTAGGTCAGATTATGCATAAATAAACGTTCTTTGTGCTCTAAACAATGGCATAAGTTACATACATTTTGTTTTTCATTGTGAAAAAGTTGAAGTTCTCCCTTACTATGTAGACAAGTAAAAAAGAGATTTATGATAGGTATGTAAAAAGCTATGATGATAGATTAATAGATCTTGCATAGTATTTTTCTTCCATTTATGAATCATGTTTAATAGGTAAACGGTGTAAAAATTTATGAATATTAGAATAAATTGTTTCTTTTGTCAAGTTCAGATGAAAATTACGATGAAATGGAAACCACGATAATTCAATAGACGTAAGAGATATAAATATTTTTAGTGTTTTAGTGTCCAATTGCTTAAAATATTTCTCTACGATTTAATTTGTACGTACAATCCTTTATTATTTGTGTCTTAAAGCGTTGTAGTGCAGAACTTGATTTTGATCTCTATAAGATTGACGTATAATAATAAACCTTTTTTTAAAACTACATATCGAAATGACAAAAATAATTTTACAATGGTTGGCTTTCATAAATTTCATAACGGTTCCGCTCTCAACTAGAAAATAATTTAATGAAAACTCTCTCTTCCCATATAAGACAATCTTCTTATGTCCCAGACAACGTGGGGGTCGAAAAATGATTACACGCCTGTCAGTCTTAAAAATAGCTTTTGTGTACGTTTGCTCTTAAAAACTCCCAATGGAAAGATTCAATTTCGACCCGTCGCATAAAAACCGGCTATATAAATCCTTTTCATAGAATATATCAATACGAAACTCCATTATCAACTGAAAATTTCTACACTTATTTAGAGCTTCTTCGCTCTAAATGCGAATAAGTAAAAGATCAAAATCACTTTCTCCTCCCCCTTTCCGTAAGCGTCAACGCAAAACCTCAATCCTTTAACGTTCTTAATTAATTATCCTCATACCTGGACATTCCAATGCGCCCCGGGGGCATAGGCTCGTCTCTGCGTCCCCTGCCATTGTAGGCTGCCCTGGGGCATCCTGCGGTCCACGGCGCTGCGAACAACAAAAAAGAAAAAAACAGAGCAGCTTTCAACCACTGCACATTCCTCGCCACTTGTGAAAAATATTTGTATGTACAAGATATATATATATCGCGCTTTGTATTCTCCGTCAGTTTCTCCGTCGCTTCCCAACCTCCGTTTGAGCGGCCTTTTCAGACCAGCATTATTTTTCCGTTTGGAGTGCAATAAACACAAGCGTCGCTCGAGTGTGCGACGCTTTGTGCTACGCATAAAGGCTGTTTTTATTCCCGCTAGCTAATAAGATTATATTTCGAAAAAAGCTTTTAGTCGGTGTCTAAGGGGTTAACGCGTACGTGTGCTTTTTTCCTTGTTTGCTTGTACGCTGGCTTCTTTTAGTTTTGTTTGATGCTGCTTTTTCTTTAGATACCGCTGCTACTACGTGAAAGTGGCCAAATGGATTTGGGGAAGGAGAGAGTTTAGCGGCGCGGGAGAGGCGAGAGACGCTTTGAAAAGCCTGGAGTTATCGCGAATTAATGCCGCACCAGCGGCTAAGAATAAAGGGGTAATGTTGTGCACCACCCTGAATGAGACATGAGACAGTTTCCACCCTGGGTTTTTTCCTCAAAATTTTATACGCATATTGCGGAGTCTGAAAAGCTCTAATGTGCGTTAATGTTTGCACTCGAGATTTTTGGCTTTTGTATATATTTGGTGGCGAAGTTCATACTTTTAAGAGTTTATACTTAAGTTTTTTATTTAGACACGCGGTTCCAAGTACTTTAATAAATTCAATTTTCATCTAAAACTTTTGTTACTTCGCTGCTGCTCGTAATTACATTTTTTTTTTGTAATAACGTGATTCAATGAAAAGCAGATAAAATAAGAAAGAATACAGTATGTCTTGTAAAGCGAATTGTCTCTAATCTACGTAAAACTTGAGCTGATTAGTATTGAAAAATCTAATTTGCAAAAGTTGTGAACTACTAAAATCTCTTATATTACGTTGTATTGTTAAAACTCGCATCGCAAAAGTTTAAAAGTTATGCTATATCTGAGATTTTAAAGATATCGTTATAGTTTCTAAAGTTTGTTAAGAAATTCTGTTAAGCGATTTATAATTATATAAAGCACAGCATCGGTATATTCGCTTTGATAATTATAATTATTATTCACTTTCTTATAATAAATCCATCATCGTTCCGCAGTATCCGACATTAAACAAACATTCATCACCGAAGCATCATCGCATTAGCCCTCCTAAATTTTTCGGTGAATTCGAAGAAAAACAAAAACCGAGAAAGACCCGTGCTGCCGCGTAAAATTCGCATGGCAAAAGTCTGCTTGCACAAAGCTTGAGAAGTGTCTTTTCTGCGTCAGACGCGGCGTAGGCTGATACTAATTGGTCCCCGTGCAGTGTCTCGTGCACTCTGGCTTTTGCCTCGTGACATTAAAATTTTAATGAAAGCCTCTTCTCCGTCAACCAGCTCACTCCTTCTCTAGCTCTCGTTTTTCTTCTTCCTTGTTGTTTCTTTTATTTTTATTTTCAACCGCTGTACACTCCCTGAAAGTCGCCACACATATGCGCGGCTGCACCGAGCGCGTTGTCACGTTATACGGCGAGGAAAAGTTGGCGGATGCGCCCCGACAATGAGAAGCGACAGCTTTACGGCCGACCTCTCGCCGTTGTACAAGACACTTTTGCATACCAGCGACCGCGAAGTGCTAGTGATAGCGGCCATGAATTTAGTCTTCGCGTTCTATGTGTGGATTTAGTTGTCAACCGTTGGTATTCGTTGTAACTGCTTTATTCAATGTAATTTTGGGATATTTTGATTACTTTGTTAAATTCGTCTAGATTCGATTAAGGACTCGAGTAAGAAAATGGGGATTTCGTGCAGGGGATGGTTGAAGAACTTTTTAACAGGACAGTTATTTAATTAGGGATAAAGGATTAACTCATTATGGATTTGATAAACTTTTGTTGAATGTAGGTCAGGAATCTATTAGTCTTTTTTTTTTTATATAATATCCCTCTATGCCATCAAATAGTAATCATCTCTCTTTATATCTCCTGGGCTGCACCAACTGGCCGCGTAAACAGAATGACTGATGATAGAATTAGTTATAGTAATGAAAGCGACACACTACTTTCTTTATAGCCATACACTCTCGTGCATATTTCATGAATGTTTGCACTTTATATGAGCAATTAAAAAGATTATTATCTCAACAAAGCGTTTGCAATTAATTGCTATGCAGAATGTTATTTATTGCTGAAGCTCGCTTTAGTTTTGGGATGAATTTGAATCTGCGAATCTCGGAGTTTATCGAAATAGTAAAACTTTAGTTTCGGATTAAGTGTATGCTTTTGCAGTATGAATAACTGAGCACAAAAAGTCGTATTCTAAATGAAAAATTTCTATTAAAATATTTCGCGTATTTAATACCATAAATCAACATTTAGGCGTTAAATATGATATTGTTAATGTCCATTTTCAACAAATTTCCCAACGTATAATGTTTCGCATTGATATGCAGTTATTTGGGAGTTATTTTAAATTGATAACCCTATTCATCAGCTCAGAAATATTATTAAACTTTCAAAGACGTAAATATTTCAAGTGTTGCGTAGCAAAAACGGTATGTATAAGGATATGATTTTTTTACTTTTATTAGAATGTTATAATAAATGATTATTCATAGCGTTACTTTCATGAAGATCAGAACAAAAATTCGGTGCATCTACCAATATTTTTTTAAAACTGTTATATTTCGATTTTTAAAAATGATTAACAAAGTAGTTTGATATCGATTTATAGAAGCCTCGTAACCACAAGAACTCATAATCCTCCGTTTAATGTGATTTATTTTCTTTTAAAAGACGGAACAATGCCTCGGAAATAAAAGCACGAGCTTTTTACTCTGATAATTAATTAGGTGCACTAATTTTCTTTTTATAGGTGAATTATTCATTATTGTGAATACTAAAAATAAGATCTGGAATTTTTATTTGAACGAATTTATTACCCATCTTGGAGCACTTTTCATCATTAAATTTTCCCAACAACATTGGCGGCATATCGGCTGCTCCTCTTGTTATGCATCGTCGATGTCAGAATAATTTCAATTCAGGTCAAAGAGTGAATAACAAAGCCGATGCAAACCGTCCCTCATATTTTCAAAGCTTACTCCTGCTTTCTATTAATGCGATCCCAATGAAATGCATGGGCTTTAGATGGAAATAGAGAGAGGCTCACGTAGGACATAGGATATGCCGCTGTTCCCCATATAAAAAGATCCTTTTTACCATGCCGCTGGAGAATCCGACTCGAACTGCATGAAGCGCGATGCGCGGGATTTGTGGGAGTCTACCTAGATGCTTTCGAGTTATCTTGAGACTTTGGGAGTTGGGAGTAAAATCCCACAGAACCTCCTTGAATTCAACTTGGCCTGTACGTCTTGCGTTGTTCACCTTTGTAACCGATAAGAGCTCGTGTGCCCTCTTTGATGTTACCAGAGCCTTTTCTTCTCTTCGTCACGAAATGAGCACGCAGGGACTGAATCTTTTCCGAACGGAACATTCATTGACTTTGTAGTTTTTTTCTTACACGTTTTATAGGTTGCTCATTTGGACTATTACTTTTTATTGACAAGCGTATTTATGAAGAAGGACATAATTAATGCATATTTATTAAAGTATACTTTGTTATTTTACAATAGGACTTTAAATATTGGTATTTAAATTTTCGGTTAAACGCGCGATGTATTATAAACTGATGGACGGGATATTCTTTGCAGGTGGGGTATACGTGTATATGCGAAGATAATGTATGCGGCTTCACGATACAAATTGAATAAGCTTCACGCACCGTGGAGCATCGATCACTTGAGTATTGCCAATACTTCTACTCCGATATAACGCGGAGATTTTCCACTACTTTTAAATAAATTTCTTGTACTCTTATAGCGAAAATGTTTCACGGTTGTTAAACACTGTCTACAGAAAGTACACGCGATATGCTGCAAATATACTTTTTCATTTGGCGATTCCAATTTCAAGTGGGTGCAATTGACAACTCGCGGCCCAAGCATTAAGCGATGGAGATAAAAAGCTCGTGTAAATGTGCGCGGCAGTTGATCAGCTGTGACTGATAATGTAAACGCTGTTAATCAAGTATCATAACGATCTTTTTGCTTCACACATTTCTATACTTTATGTAATTGTATTGACATAAATTACCAGATTTTGCGATGTTGTAGGCATTATGATTTATAAGCGTACAAGTTTAATGTATATTTCGTTTTTTTTTTAATGTAGATAAGTATTTTTTTCAATATGGGAAATACTTTTATTCGAGTTTCATAAAAAGACTAGCTTTTAGTAAATATTATGGTATTAATTTGAAAACTAATTTTTTCTACGAAAATAAATTCGATTACGCACTATTTATTGATTAAAAATACCTACCACGGGTTCGAAATATAATTTCCAGTATCAAATTTCCAACGAACTACGATCGATACTAGGATAAAACGTTGGACTTGGAAAATTTTGTAAAATAAATAAGCCGGTACCCCAAATCTCGACTCACCTTTACTCGCCGGCGCTGATTATCAAGCGTCAAACCATTACCGTCGCTTCGACTTCTCTCCCAACTATATACTCTCCCTTTTTCTTCTGATCTCCGGAAGACGTTGGCTCACTTCCTTAATTACATTGGCCTACACTCGCGCGAATCCGAAACAAAAAGACGCTGCTGCAGCTCGTCGTTCTCGACGCGCGCTACTACATCGGCGAGTGATTCGGCGGATTTACGTGAAAACTGCATCCTTCGACTCTTCATTACCGTATTTTCTCTGCCTCTTGCTCAACAGAGAACAAGAAAAGTGCATCTATATTGATTGTTTAACGCTCCACGGGGCGATTGTGTAAATTTGGTACGAAATTCGGCTGATCGTGTTGATATTGTCGAGCGGTTGTGGCTGAACACGTTTCTTTTTTTATCCAGTATTATCTTGTGCAACTGATTACGTTCGCTATTAATTGATGAATCGTACGTATTTACGTTTAGCATTGTTTTATTGACCCGTTTATGTTTAAAAAAATCACAACGACTTTGCAGAAGTAATTATTTGCAGCTCTCGAAGAATGTCAAAAGTATCAAACACTGTTGCTTAGTTTTACAAGTTTTGTCCATGTCACTATTCGACACTCTCCGTAACAGGAATCCAATATTTACTTGGAATTATAGTTCTATCGATTAACCGATGGTCTTGCATCGAACATCATTGACGTCTTAGTCACTACCTTTATTGACAGTAATACCGTAGCGAATAATGTACAAATACAACAGCTCATCGCGTATAATACAAAGACATCGGTTGCGAATCACATCTACACCGGGCGTATTTAGGGCCACGTCATCGGGGATCAACGTCGAGCAATCACTGGGTTAAAAAAGAAAAACTGTTCCCACCATAGCGCGCACACAAGTCATCCGCAATCAAAACAACGCCAGGAAAACTCCGGCTTATCGCACCGTACGGATAAACAGCAGCGGCAGCTGCACGAACTCGTCGTACGTGGGTTAGAGAACCGAGCGTCTCGCACAATGCCGTGCAGCATCCTTCATCGCTGACATTCCCGCGCGTCCATAGAATTCCTCATCAAGCCCAGTATTCACCTTGTCGGCGGTGTAACAAAGAGCCTGCGGCCAAGAGAGCACTCGGCATCGAGCTTTACATCTTC
Organism: Megastigmus dorsalis; assembly: GCA_900490025.1. Taxonomy (NCBI): domain Eukaryota; kingdom Metazoa; phylum Arthropoda; class Insecta; order Hymenoptera; family Megastigmidae; genus Megastigmus; species Megastigmus dorsalis. Next base: position 106,159 of record UELU01139309.1, on the reverse strand, counting down.
GACTCATCGGTCACACACACACACACACACACACATGCAACAGTCGGTCCGCTTTGACTGTATAGGCGTGCGCGTATATACATCCCAGACTCCAGCAACACCTCGAGAGAGTTCGGTGTCGGCGCGGCGCATTCTCTTGGCTCCCGTGAGCTGCAGCAAAAACGCGCCGAGACATTCTCTCTCTTTCTCCTCTTCTCTCTGACTCTCCTCGCCTACGAGGCTATGGCATAGCAGCTTACACACTGATGTAGAGAGAGAGAGAGAGAGAGAG